>JAAAKL020000405.1:0-43149 GCA_010016065.2 Carybdea cf. marsupialis auct. non (Linnaeus, 1758)
TTTCCGTCCGCTTTCAGCTCTTACTAAGTTTGCAAGTAATTGTGTAATTATCAGTGGTGTGTATGACTCTGAAGAGTCCCCACAAAAAGCTTCAGTCACAAAATATGTCTATTCTCTTCAAAAGCATTTTCAAAGTTTGTACCACAAACAATTTGTTCAAATATATATATATATTTATAAAAGACTTAAGAACTACATAATGAAGACAAGAAAAACATATAAAAACACTAAAATTGCACTGAGGCTTGCTTCAAGCTTTCGGTGGATAAACCTTTTTCAAGTATACAGTGGCGGAAACCGATACCAACTTCAAATATTCTACAAACGCCTAAAAAAATGTTACATGAGCCTGAGGGATGTTTACATGAGGAGGTTCCGCTGCTTGCGCTTTAGGTTGATCCATTCCGGATTAGTTCTGGGTTCACCTTACGTTTAACGTATGGCAAACAAGGGACATTCCTTGTTGTAGCTAGTCTAGCCTCAGCCTCTAGCTTCATAGCAAGGATTGGATGGGTGAAGTCAGAACAATTCCAGAGAAACGCTCATTTAATCCTTTGTTAAGTAAACAATGAATACAGATTTTTATAAAGCAGGTATTGTAGGATTGTACAGATTCTACTTGTATGAAGAAAATCATGTAGTTTTTAGAAGTCTTTTTGTAAATAATTCCGTGAAATTATTTTTTATATAAGGCCAGTTTAAAAGTGTTGTACTTAAAGCCAGCCCGACGAAGGGGAATAATCCGAAAGCTTTAAAAATCAAAGGTTTTTTAAACTGTTTTCTAACGGCTTTTTATCTCTTCTAGCTTAAATATGTGTATCTATATATCCTGCTCTTATTTCTTATAGGGAACTTGTTTATTTCATAAAAGTAGAGCATCATCTTACCTTCATGGAAATTTGCCGATCAGCGATTGTTGAACTTAACGGGCTTCGAGTTGCAAAGGTTCCAATGGTTCGTGGTGTGTTACATGTTGATTTAAAACCTGTTTGGGACGATCGAATTGCAGAGCTGGAGAGATCACGCTTGGCACTTTTGATTTAAACTATTGAGAGCAGCTAGGAGCTTTAAAGGAAGCTGACTTGGGAAAGCTTCAAAGCTTGGGAAGACAATTGTCAAATGCAGCTACTTTAGACTTAAAGGCATTTGATGATAATCTGCAACGAACATTAAGAAGTCGAAGGATCCGGAAGATCGTAAAATTTTGTGGGTCACGAGGGACGACTCTTCAACTGGGGACCACGAACATTCTTAATTACAATTGAAAACAACACGGTTTGGTCACAAAAGAATTGTCTCGAGAACAGCTGGTGGGACAAAGAAGTATGACAGTACAAGGAGGGGGAGTACACAAACGTCGTCAATCTATCAAGAGGATCGCTGTCCAGCGAAGAAATCTTACTTCTATCTAAGGGACTTAATGTTGTATCAACACCAAAAGGTATGGACAAGACACAATTAAGACTAAGTCTGCAAACTTTAAGAGACGCATGCCTCTACGCTCGTTTTTTAAGGACAATAATTTGATAGACGGTCAACGAGAAAAGAAGGAATTTTATGTTAAGTCAAACTGGCAGTTGCCTAAGGGTAATGATGCATTAGAAGTTTATTTTGATTTATTAGAAAAGGAAATTAAGTCAATTTCACGAAGGGGGCATTATTTTAGTAATCTTAATAAGGATAAACTAGCAGAAGTGTAGTTTGTTAGATGGGATCCTAGCATAGTTATTAAGGGGGCAGATAAGTGGTCGGCAGTTGTAGTATGGGATAAGGAAGATTATATGAAGGAGGAAAATAGACAATTGGAAGGTTAGGTAGCGTAGTAGAAGCTAGATTCAAATTTAGCTGCAGTTGTAGACAGAAATATAAAGGAGGTTATATAAGTGATCCTGGTGTTACAGATAAAGTTAGGTCTTATGTAAGTGTGAATAGATCTAGGTAAGATAGATTCTACCTCCTTCCGAAAATTCATAATTGGCTTAGCGATGTGGTAGGCAGACCATTAGTATCAAACTGCAGTACTAGCACAGAGCATAACTCAGAGTTTTTAGATTTGCATTTAAGTAAACTATTTAGCAATATCTCTTCTTACGTTAAAGATAGAAGCCATATCCTTCATCTTTTATCAGATCCGCCTTGTTTGCTCAAAAATTTTATCCTCTGCACGGCCTATGTGATAGGTCTGTACCCAAGTGTTCCACATGAGGAGGGCCTTCAGGCTATGAGAGAGATCCTGGATACATGGTGGTAGAAAGCAGTTAGCACAGACACTTTAGTTAGTCTAATCAGGGTAGTTTTGGACAATAATGTTGTCGTATTTGATAGAACGAAGGTACAAAGTTCGCCCCAGCAATTGCAAACATATTAATGGGTAAGTTCGAAAGAAATTTATTAGAGAAGTCAGATTTGAGACCTATATTTTGGTTTAGGTATATAGATGATTGTTTCTTTATATGGACACACGGAGGGGGCGCGGTTTACACAGTTTTAGGAATTATATAATGATAGTCATTAATTTGAACCTCATCAATACCTTGGTTCACCGCGCATTTATGATCTGTTCCAGGGAAACGCTAAACCCAGAAATTGATACAATAAAATAAATTTCCCTTTCTAACGGCTATCCTGAAGATGTCTTCAACTTGAAAATCAAGGCAAAGTTATCGTTGTTTCCCCGTGGAAAACCTTTTGGACAAAGTAAATGCGCTGTCTACTCAAAAATGCCCTGGATTGGTAACGTTTCACTTCGATTTGAAAACCAGATCAAAAAGGCCGTAGAGAAGCGTTTCGGCGCTGTTACCCCACGCGTAGTTTATACCAGTAAGAAAGCGTTCTCAACTAACCACAAAGACCGTGTGCCCTTCCATAAATTGCAGCACCATTGTCTATTCATTTCCTTGCTAGTGCGAGGCTGGTTATGTCGCACGCACGACTTCGAGGTTAGTTTGTGGAATCAAGTAGCATATTCCGCCCTATATTCACCAAGCATCAACTCCTACGAGGACACAGCCACCTCGAGTTTCTAATGCAAATAGCACTACTAAGCAATGTGACTCTGCCATAGGGCAGCACTTGCTTGAAACCTAGACTTTGCAAAATTGTATACGGATGACCGCTATCGCATAATTTAGGTCGGCTTTTCACCTAGCCGTCCTCGAATCCGTCAACATGAAAGCAACAAAACCGTTGCTTTGCACACAAAAAGAATTTGCCTTTTCATCAGGCTTTTTCGGCTAACCCTTTAGTTCCAAGGACCCTGATTTGTCAAAACAACACCGATCTAGCAGTCAGACTCTGATTGGCTACTTTCAAAACACAGTTTGGTATGAGTTTTACTAATTTCTTCCTATCTCAATTCTGACGATTTTGTACTCTGAGGAGTGTCAGACAAAAAAAGCTTTCAGTACTAAAATGTTTTCGGTGTTTCGTGCAGTTTTAATCATCAATTGATAAAGTTTACGTTTGAACAATCTAATAGTAAAATTAACTTTCTAAACGTTGCCGTTAGCAGAGAAGATAGTACACCAGAGACGGATCACTACTGATACACATCCGTATTTGCACAAGAGATCCTGTTACCCTGCACACATGAAGAAATCTTCGCCGTTTAGCCAGGCAGTTAGACTACGTAGAATTTGTTCCTGGGGTGAAGTTTTTAAAAGAAGAGCAGAGGAACTAGTAGGATGGATTGTGTTCAGAGAGGTTACGAAAGGAGATCTATCAAGGAGCAGGTAGACAGAGTTCGGCGGTTTAATAGGATGAATTTGTTTGTTAAACATAGTTATGGCGATAATGGTGGTAACATCTGCGCGGGCTATAGTAATAGTTGTACTAGCAACAACGTAGGTATGAGTAGAAATAATAGTAGGGTACCATTGTTTATTAGCTATCATCTAGCCCTTAATAAGGTTAGAGAGATAATGGGCCGTCTGCAAAACGTGTTATCTAGTTCTGAAGAGGTGTATAGAAGTTCTTTTAGAAGCAACTGTAGTAGCATTTAGGAGGGCTAAGAATCTTAAGGATCATTTAGTGCGGGCAAGATTGCCAGAGGAAGCAAATTCTAGAGAGGTCGGCAGTTTTAGATGTGGGAAGGCAAGGTCCCAAGTATGCAGTTTTGTAGTGGAGAGGGATAACTTTATAAGTCAATTACCGTCTAGACTGTAATTCCTGTAACGTAGTGTACCTCCTAGAGCGTAGAATTTGTAGCAAGCAGTATGTAGGTAGCACTAACACAAAATTTAGATAGAGGTTTAACAATTACAAGTGTTTCAGTAAGAGATTTGATCGGGAGGTAGCTTAACGTAAGGAAGAGTAGAAATAATAGTAGGGTACCATTGGTAAGTAGCTGTCACCAAGCACTTAATAAGGTTAGAGAGATAAATGGCCTTCTGCCAAACGTGTTATCTAGTTCTGAAGAGTGTTTCGGAAGTTTTTTCAGAAACGCCCGCAGTAGCATTTAGGAGGGCTAAGAATTATAAGGATTATTAGTGCGGGCAAGATTACCGTAAGAAACCGAATCTAGAAAGGTCGGCAGTTTTAGATGTGAGAAGGCAAGGTCCCAAGTTTACAGTTTTGTAGTAGAGGGGGATAACTTTAGTGGTGGTAGTTCTGGTAAAACGTATAACGTTATTTATCGTCTAGATTGTAATTCCTGTAACGTAGTGTACCTCCTTGAGTGTAAAATTTGCAGCAAGCAGTATATAGGTGGCAATAACATAAAGTTCAGATAGAGATTTAACAATTTTAAGTGTTGAAATTTCATCGGGGAGTTAGGGTACCCCAGAGGGATTTCTTTCAGAATTTTCGGAAGGAAGGTCACAATGGGTTCTTGGAGAACGTTACAGTTACATTGATAGACAAACTATATAGTGGTAGCCGTCGTACGGAAATGTTTTGACAGTTTGAGTTAAACAATTTTAACCCAAGGGGTCTCAACAGTCGTGAGATAGAGTTAATTAATCAGTCAGTTTAGGTGTTACGTAGGATAAGGTAGTTTCTTGCATTTTCTTTGTTTCTCATTACCGTTCTATTGCCTTGTGGCTTTACTCTTTTCTCAATAGTGGTCCTCTTGGTGATTATATTTAATGCGCTTTTATTGTTGTAGTTATGGTGCCATGTGTATTTATATACTATTCTTGCTTTGGTTTTTTTATAGCGGCACATGTGGTTGTTCATTTTCTTGCTATTGTTATTCCTCAGAGTATTATTTTGTATTTCGAAATTTTATTTTTATGTGTGATCTTGAGCTATGAGAAGTCTATTTTGGAAAAGAAAATATCGAAACGTTAAAGATATTGTGTATTTTAATGAGCATTATATATATGTATATATAGAGTTATATATGTGTGCGTGTAGAGAGAGAAATATATAGATAGATAGACAGACATATGGACAAATATATATATATATATATATATATTATGCAGGTTGCCTAAATTGGTCTTTGCGGAATGATGCAGTTGATGATCCTCTTTTTGTGGGTTTTGCAATGATTAACGTAGGCAGCTTTGTAGGGCAGTAGGCTTCCATAGGTATCACATCTCCAGATTCTCCAGTCTACATCACATTTCCTTAGATGACGTTTAAGCTTTTCATGGTCAAGGCATCTCCTATCATGACAGTTTGCCTCAATACCTTTTCACCACTCTTTCCTATCCAGGGATAGCCATGTATCTACGTCCTGTACCTGTAATTTCTTCTAATGTATTATGACAAAATCAATGCCTCTTTTTTTTGGATCCATAGAAAGGTTGTTTTGGAAGTCTGTCATTCTCCATGCGATTAAGTTGATATGCCCAACACAAGTTTTGTCGATAAGATAATGGAAGTAATGCTTGGGCAACTGATGGATTCTCTCGTCCATAAGACGTATGAGATCTCAACTGTTCGATCAGCTGAGCAACCTACTCTGTGAATTAGAGTGAAAGTAGCTGAGTAGACCACAGTCACATGTACCCTTGACGTGTTCTTCAAGCATGTTCAGCGTGACACACATTTGTGACAAGGCTGGGCTATCCAAATACAGGTACAATCCATCCGACGGGCTTCTTAAGTTCCCGTCTCCCCAATTTCCCTCACATGAACTGGGTGGGCCCCGTGACTATGGTAAAGAGAAGTTGTCAAAGCTTCCCAGCGCTGGAATCGAACCAGGGTCGGTGGCTTTCAAAGTAAGCTTTTAGACCACACGGCCACACGCTCCACAATGGCATATAAACAAAACATAACAGTACGAAATTTAGAAAGATATTGTAGACCAAGGTAATATCTCTTTGAGAATCGATGAGCATAGCGCCATAGACAGCTCTGCATTTCGCTGCAAAGGTTTTAATCTTATTAAAGCAACTATTATAGATTCTTATAGAGAGGGATACTAAACGAACACTTTACAGGAAATGCTCCACTGAGTATGTTTAAAGGCAACAGATAACAGTGCGAAATAAAAATAACTATCGTAGACCATGGGTGCAGATTGCTGTAAGAATGTGTGTGTGTGAGGGGGAGGGGAGATTAAACGTGGACAGTTTGACATTTCTGTGCCCAAAAGTGAGGGGGATAAAGCACCTGTTGTCCCAAAGTGAGGGGTACGAGTCTCCTCGTCCCCCCAGAATCTACCCCCATGTCGTAGACCAAAGTTCTATGTCTTTGAAAATGGTTTACCATAGTGACCACACAAGTCTGTCGTTAGCAGTATGCAGTGTATTCATTAAACGTCATCAGAACTTTGACTGCCTGTTTGTTGTTGTTTTGATCAATCAGTGTTCCTAGAACAGAGTAGTTCACTGGAAAGACAAATAAAAATTCCTTGCCTTCTCTTACTGTATTGATGGGGAAAGACGGTACTAAATTTATGAATATTTTGTTTTAGGAAGTCTACATTTTCTGGACAATTCATTTCTAAGGCTTCTTTCTGTCCCTTATTATTAAAAAACGAAACACCTTATATTAATGATCTATTCACAAGTCAAACAAACTTTGTCCTTCTGATGACTATCTGAAGATCTCGTCGATTTTACGATCAAGGCAAAACTATCACAGTTTTCCAGATAACTTTTTGTACCTAAAAATTGCTTTATGTTTTAAACCTACCACAGCTTGTAAACGATTACCTTTGATTCGAAAATCAGTTTGAAAAGGTCACAGAAAAATACTCTGTCGCTTTGTAACCACGCGTAGTTTATGCCAGTGAGGAAGCATTGCAACGAACGACAAGGACTGTGTACTTTCCACAACTTGCAGATGTGTACTCATTTTCTTGCCAGTGCAAGGCTCGCTATGTTTGCCAAAAGGTTTTGTGGCTGGTTGATAGAATTAAGCAACATGTTCAATCTTGTATTCGCCAAGCATAAGTTCCTAACAAGAAAACTACCTTGCAGGGTTTCAAACACTACGAAGCAATGCTACTATGCCATGGGGCAGTGCATTCTCGAAATCCCAGACTGCGCGACAATAACGATACTGCTTCCGTATGATAAGGAAGGCTAGGTAACTGGGCCTCATTTCACTTGGCCGCTTGCAATCAGTTCATATAAAAGAAATCCAATGTTTTATTACAGAAAGAAACTGACTCTTTATTGGGCTTTTTCAGTTAACTACTGCGTTCCAAGAAAGTCGATTGGTCGAAACGATAACAATGAGACAATCCAAGTTCTGATTGGCTACAGCTGGGTATAAGATTCATTTCTGCCATTTAGTGTTCTATTCTGATGAATTTGTTCACTGAGGAGAGTCGAACGAAAAAGCAAAAGTACAACACGGGTTACCCTTACATGAGTAAAAACTAATGCTCGTTAATAAAACTGTTGAAAGTTTCCTCCCTCCTCATTGTAATTTTTGAAAGCAATATGAATCTGATCATGTAATGTCATGCTACTGTAACTTCCTTTTTTGTTGTTGTTTTTTGTATTCTGAAGGCGATCAACAACAAGAACAAGTTAATTACATAAAGGTTTTCCTATTTTAAGCCATAACTAGCCTTATAATTGTCACAACAAGTAAAAATTACTATATCACGTCAGGGAGGTTGGAAGGACTCCAAGGCAAGGATTTATCATTGGGCACCAGTTGTAGTATAATGGTAACGACAATGCAATATAGGAGTATTTCGATGAGAGGGCTTACAATGGTTAGGGACCTCCTGCCTTGAATATACCCAAGCAATCCAAGTATTGTTTTCGTTATGTGCAATGTAGTAAATATGAGCGTGTAAATTAGCACAGCATCCGCAAAGGAACAAGGGTACACTCTAGCGATTGGAAGTAACTGAAGGAGGCATGCTCCATCAACTCCTTGGTTGCTACGCTCCGAAACGATGAAGGTAACTTTGTTTCTCTTAGAATTTTCAAAACAGATTGCTATTAGTAACAAATACGGATATTACTTTCAGTTGAGAATACAGAACACTTCAAGAATTATCCAGGGGTACTTTTCTGAACAGTATTCTAGAATGACGTGTCTGCGTATACCTTGAATCAACTCCAGAAATATGGTAGTTGTAAAGCTGAAAGCTAGATGAACTAACAAGTATGCGAAGTGACGAACGTAAGTCAAGTCAAGGCTAAAACCTCTACAAAACCCTTGTTTTGAAGTACCGAACAACGAAGAAGAATAAATTGCCTAATTTGAATTATCTTACGAAAACACACTTCATATTTACATATAGTTGTCTTAATTATGTAACTAATCTTAAAATGCTTTTATTTAATCATCTTTAAAAAGGTTTTCTCTAGTTATTATTCACATTACATCCTCCCTCGACATCAAATTGAGTATTTTACTACCTGTGGCCTTTCTTTTTTCTGTTTCCTTCCATCTTCTATATACAGTTTCATTCTCGTATTGTTGAAAGGTGATAATTTAGTTCTCAGCCTGCAATTTTGTTTTTGATGACATTAAATACATTGTAGCAAAACCCATTGACAATTGCATACTTTAAATTCTTTACCTACAAATATTTACCTTCGTTTAAGGTTAGGGCAACGTATAGGCAGTTATGTAACAGTATGAAAATAGCAGAAAAACATTAAATGAGCTAACTTGGAAACGTAAACTATTAACACATAGCATCAGTACCATGCAAAGGATCAACATCAAGAGATTTTCCAGTAAAGAAAGGGGTATTTTCCGGAATTCAATATGTTGTGGTAAGTGTAAGGAAGTGAGATGATTAAAAGTAATGTTTTTTCGCAAGAAAAGAATCGTATGATGATGGATCCTACCTCCAGCTGTGAAACTCTCCCCCACAATGTTCCTCTTTTATCGCGGCGCATCTCTTCACGGTACAATTTTATTCACAAATAAAAAATCTAAACAGACATTTAGCAAATCATTATGACATCCGGCTTCTGCTCCACCTCTAAAATAGCTGCTATACCCAATCACAGTATCCGATAAAACTTGAGTAAGATTTCCGAAAATTGTTTCCTGCTCTGAGGGATAACTGAAAATTTCATTCTTTAGTAAATTGAAGATCATTTCCTTTTATGAAGTCTTTCGGGGATCCGCTTTATAGACGAGTGCTCATTCAAAGTTAAAAGTTAATTTGCACTGTTAATGTGGATACACGGTAGCCAATACTTGCGTGGGATTGAAGGGTTTTCGTACGATAAAAATCTGCGTGGCATTAAGTGTCAAATGTTCATTTTCTCAAAGAAGAAATTTAATGTTTTAGTTTGGTACATAACAGTTAAGCCGATTCGTAGATGGGAAAGGCTCGTTAGGTACGCATTATACAATACATCGAAGTCGTTGTAAAGCTCATTGAACAGTCGGAATCAGGCTCTTAGATAGCCTGTAGAATTTGAATAAATTTGTAAGCTGACTGCATATCCTCTATGAGCTCCTGTTTAGCCAACCCCCTTATGATCAATTTACGCCCAATAAGGCGATTAAGCAAGTATGATCTGATGCAGAAGTAGGCAATAGTTTTCGAGCTAATGCTGAAGTTACACTTTGCAGCAGTAGAGTGACTCGAATTAATATCGCTTGTCTATAGACCTAAACCTAACGTATGTCTAATTTTTATTTCTTTTCACTTGAAAATGATGTGGATCATGCACACAGCTTATCATCACTGCACTGTGCTCGACTTAAGTTTTTTATTAATTGACTTCCTCTGCGTAACCAATTAACAGCAAGTCTAACTGTTCTTAGGCTTATATTCATTGACGCCATTTATAATCACTTGTGCTGAGGGAATACCATGGGCTTTCTTGACGTTCTTACCTAAGCAATAAGAAAACATCTTTTGTCACAGTGAAGTTTGTATTAATAATAGTAGCTTTTTAAGGGAAAAATAAGGTTAATTAAACCTTGCTACTGTCCTACCATTTTGAACGTGTTAGGAACTTGGGAAAGGTAACGTTTGACATGTACCCACTGACCTCTTAAAAAGACTGGATCGAGCCTCCTGTTGTTTTCAACGGCGAAAAAGTGTGGTCACGAATACTAGCCTCCAAATGTTTAAATTGCGAGCGAAGGTCAATAGTGTTACGTAATATTGTATGTAAGCTTATTTGATGGTAACTAAAATGGTGGTCAACGGCCAACCTCGCTTTGAGACGGTTTGGTGCTCGATTTTTCTTAGAGATCAGTGCATATACCTGAGATGGTAGAGCGACACGATGGCTCCAGAGAAACACCTGCCCGGAAGAATAGTTACTTTCAATCTTCATAAGCAACAGCATGTTTAGAACTCTAGAACATAAAACCTGAGTTTGTATTATTTTATTCTAGATTAGCAAAGATGGTGTAGATCGAAGCAACGTAAATGTTCCACATAATTCTCAAGTTTAAATTTACATTACTTAGCTAACATGACGTCCTTAATGTTACGAGGTAAAGCAGGTCTTACCTTGTCCTCATGGCTGTAAAGGCGTTGTAGCAAAATATGTAAGAGACGTATATACCCAGAACTAGCGTTGAGCAGGCAGGTTCAATCATACCCAATGGAGCGTCACCCGCAGACAGTATCTAAACAGGAGTATTTGCCAGTGGTTGGTTTTCTCATAGCATACTCCTCACTTTCTGGCTAGTTGTTCATTTGGTACATAGTTGATTTGCGCCTATTAGAAGAACATGGTCTGTGCCTATCAATTAAAAATTTGATGAATTTCGCTCAAGACATTAATACATGTATACTTTTAAACGTGTTTTAATCAGGAATCACCATTGAGAATATTTAGGTACAAACGCAATGGTAGTGATTTTAACTAATGAACCCACTTCAATGGACAATAAGTTGACATTTGATTCGTCTTAATCGGATGAGTTTGATTCAGGTACGTTAATGAATTGGGGGAGTATTTTTAAACTTTTCCTCTATGCGTTACTGTGAATGTGAACATTTTTAGTTAATTAATTTATCTAGGAAACATTTAAATATGAGTAAAAATTTCTGACATTAGCAAAAGACACAGTAAAAACACCAATCACGACAATGCAGGAAAACTCTAGCAGTTAGCTCAAGTAGGGTATACGTACAAGGTTACATTATCTTTATAATCTAATCATCAAAAAATTTAGTAAAAACCTCACTATTCAAAAATTCGCATCTTATTCCTTGGTTTCATTGTCATTGTTAAAAATATCGTGGACTAGCCGAAGTTCCGTTGAAGCTAAACTTTGGTTAAAATGGTAAAAATAAGGTACTTGGCACATGAAAGAGGTGTCCGTCCCTGGTATTACTTGTTATCCATACCTCTCCGATTAGCAACATGGTGGTCTGACATGTAAGAATACAAATTGCTCTTTTTTCAACTTAACAATATCTCAAAGTGCTAAATGCTAACTGCTTTTCTACTCGTGACAAAAAACACTTTTAAAAACTTACCAATGCATGTCCCTAGCAACGTCTGGCCTCCCCATTAACGATCAGCATATAACTAACGTCCGAAAAGAATCATGTCGCTGGGGTATTGTAGCATCGAAACAATACCTGTTTATGTCTATGACTCTCGCAGTACGATCGAATCCTGTGTTGGGAGGGGCCATCGAAATAATATCTAGAGAATAGTACGGCAATAAAGGAATACCACTTTGTAAATCAAAAGGGTCTTTCATTCTTTTGGCGATTTAATGTTTAGTTCCCTTATCCTGATCCTAATCGATGCTGCACCACTGCATAAAAATACGCCTTTCCGTAACTAGAGCGATTTTAAAAGATACAAGTTCGCTAATCGTTGACTTAGCACAGCATTGTTGTCATGGTAATCTCTTATTGTGAACTAGTGAGACATGGCCGCCACTGTACATGTGCAAAACATAAGGTCACTGATAATCTCACAGGATAAATTGCTATTATCTATGTCAGTGTAATGTAAAATATGTCATATTAAAATATGCCTTAATAGAGCTTCTAGAGTTGTAATTAAGGATGTCATTTTTCAACCCTCTTGATGAGAAGGAGCAGCAATTAGAAATCAGACATGCAAAACAAAACAATGATATAACTAAGTCACATTCCCAACTTGATTTAAACAAGGCATTTGTTATGGAACACATTTATAGACAAAGATAATATAGATTGTTAAGTTTCCTAGGCCAAGATCAACGTTAAATTGTCATGAACTACAGAAAGAGCTAGGCAGTCTTAAGTAAGAAGGCATCCAACAATTTTGTTTTGTAACAAAGCTTGAGATGTTACAATAAAAGTACAGTCCATCATAGTTCAAGACCATCAAAAGGACAAATGTAAAGTAAACATGCAGATAAAAAACATATATTAGGGCCATATGCAAGTGTATATGCATTTACTTGTGCCCTGTCTATACAGTCAGGGATACGTGTGCTTTTGGGATGTTGTTCAGGAAATGGAGTTCTTAACTGAATTTTACTCTATTTAATTATTTCGCTTACAAGAATGTACTTTAATGTGATACGTTTTAGATGCTTGAACAGTTCATTGTCTCTTGCTAAATAAGTGAATATGTCTCCAAGATCTTCTTAAAGCCTGTTATGGGCTGCTGGAGTCTCGAAACGCTTAGATTTATGACCGTATTCTTGAGGGAAAAAATGTGCGAAAGCACAAAAAGTCTGTACAACCATTATCAACATTTTCCCAACTTCAACAATTTTCAGAAGGAATTACATGGAAATACGTGCAGTCGTCAATAGGAACCATGAAACATTGGAGACTTATAATTAGACTTAATTTGTGTAAATAATTGGAATACAAGTTTATTGGGTAGAGCCTAGGTTACCGAAGCCATCAAACAAACTTACTTATGTTCGTGGTCAAATAGGCTAGTGATGAAAACGTTCCCAATTAGTAGTAATGGGCCAAAAAGGGCTAATCACTTCAGAGTATAAAAAATGTAAACTAGGGATCGTTTTGACATCAAATTATCTTAACGGTTCCACTTATTATTTCCAAAAATATGTCTGTTAAATCTTATCTTTTTGCAACCATAATGAAAAATACTATGCATTCCTCGCCGAAACATATTATCCAAACAATAATAGTTTACAGTTAAAGGAAAGATGGATTTGATTAAAGAAGGGAAGTGGAGAATTTAAAATGCTAGAAATATGTCAAGTTTTATCTTTGAGATGATAATAGAACTCTTCTTGGGGTAACTCAAGGAGCAGGTATTGATGAAATTAGCCACTTTTACACCACTCCTCTAAAGCGCACTTTCTAATGCTCCGCAAGGGGACTATATTTCTACCTTCTAGACATACGTCACATCTATTGTGTAGACCAATCCCGATCTCCGTGTTGGCCTACGAAATGTCAGTCTTGATTTACTAATGCTACTGAAAATGAAATCTTAATCGGTGAATACGGAGAGAATAAAGCTTCATGATGTAGACAAGCACGGTGTTCATGTCTTCAGTCTTGTTTATATGATCGTCAAATTGTCACTTTAACCTTTAAAGAATATAAAATGATCGCTCATAAGACATGAATATTCCAGCTTTGATAGATATCCGTTTCGGGACACGAAATGAATTCTTAAATGCTGCTTGAAATATGAAAAGAGAGGAGGTCGAATCTACCCCTTTCCCGTTCCTTTCTTTCGTGCATGTTAGGCAACAGTCTTTTCGTATTCAAGAGAGTATATTTAACAAACCTAAAAAAACTAAAATTTTATTGCAGTGTCAATATTGTCCCATAGTAACTATTGTTTCGATATCAGTTGTCCCCATAGTAACTATTGCTTCAGTATTAGTTGTCCTCATAGAAACTTTTGTTTCAATATTAGTTGTCCCCATAGTAACTATTGTTTCGATAACATTTGTCCCCCTGGTAACTATTGTTTCGATACTAGTTGTCTCCATGGTAACTATTGCGTCCTACTCTTTTTTCCTTTGTGTCTTAAACACGCGGTCACTATTGTCTTCAAAACTGCAGATGAGAGATCACACTAATCCCTACATTTAAGGTTGAAAAAAACGGATAATGGGCATACTTTCTTGAGAAATCCGGCCATAAAAGGACCTTGAAGAATATCACAAACATTAACAGTAATACCTGTCGAGAAGGATCGTTTCTATGCGCTTTATATCCTTGGAGCATAATTTAAAGGAGCGAATGTTGAATGCTTTCGTGGTTTGCATACGTTGTCCTCTTGAGAACAACAACTATGTAAGGGATATACCGTTCGTGTCCCTTTGATAAACTGTTTATTTGCAGGTTAAATGCATTTTGAAGGATTCTCTTTAATAATCTAAGCATACGAATAGCGTTTCTATTGATTTTTGTTTAATCTATTTTTCAACTTCAAAAAGAAAGCTAAGAAAAG
Source organism: Carybdea cf. marsupialis auct. non (Linnaeus, 1758) (assembly GCA_010016065.2). Classification (NCBI taxonomy): domain Eukaryota; kingdom Metazoa; phylum Cnidaria; class Cubozoa; order Carybdeida; family Carybdeidae; genus Carybdea; species Carybdea cf. marsupialis auct. non (Linnaeus, 1758). The sequence goes on from JAAAKL020000405.1 coordinate 14,742, forward strand.
AAAAGAAAAGAAATAGCATTTTCACACAAAAAGACCTTAATAGGTTACACAACACAAGCTCCTAGCCACCCCTCTAAAAAATTTCAAGCACAACCTAATCGAATTCCTAAACAACTAGATAAATAGAGGTCTTTTCACTTAAATGTTTCACAGCTTCTAGGACTATAATTTATATTAGTTTCACAAAAGGCTCTAAGTGAATTTTTTTTCAAAATCTGACGTGTTTGTTACAGAATGTATCCCCTGAATTAACCATTACCAAAATAGTAGTTTTTTAACCTAATATTATGACATTGTCATGTAAAATGGCTTCCAATGTGTTTGACACATATATGTCATTAGCTTTACTTACACATCGTGGGAATAAAGCTTTGCAGGTCAATTTTAGCTATTCTTCTAGTGTTATAATGTCCAATTACTACTACAAATGTCCTCTTACAAATCCTTGTTTCATAGGCCTTTTGTAGGTTCTTGTGAGGCTTATATGACGCTAATCGACTTATAACTGGTTGCTAATTAAAATAACATGTTTTCCCATGATGTAGTGCATGGTTGTCTATTATCTAAAGTCATGGTACATAGGCTATTTAAGTGCAGTAAGAGGAGGATGTTACGAAAGTATTTATTTGTATTGGGATATTTCATGAAATACGGATCGAGTTTGTGACAAGACATGCTCTCTGATTTTTAATTAGACTCAAAACCACAGCTTCTGTCGTATCATGTTCAAAAAATGTTAAAAAGATTTTTAAGTTAAGATTTCGATTCTTTGCGGGGTCTTCAGGCATATGTTATTATTCGGGGAAGGTCTGTGGGCCCGTGTTTAATAGCTCTCAATATTTCAAAAATGGCAAACACTTGGACTCTGAAAACATGCTACATTGCAGTTCTACCTTGGCAAAACAAGATGATGCTAATGAGTTTAAAACAATCTGTTCGCAAATATGCTTCAAAACAAGTTGGTGAAAAGTCTTGAAGAATTGTAATTTCAAAACCAGTTTAATTAAGGGCTATCACCACACCGCTAGTTAAGACATCTATCAGGCATTCTTTGATATACATATTTTAATGAGCACATATGCAATCTGATTTATTTTCACAAAGTTTGTTTTTGATTCTCCTTTGCTTCCCCTTCTTGGCCGTTTTCCTGGTCTTCGTCAACTTTGCCTGCAACACTATTATTTTTATCATGATACAAGAGTACTTTGTTTCATACTTTAGGTGCTCATGTTTTTCTAATTAAGATATAATCATATGGATATGTTAACTTTCATTATTTGATAAAACAAAAGAGCAAAAGATCCCATATTTCTAAAAAAAAGCAACACTGACGTAAGCACGATTTACAGACAATTACTAAAAATCCCCACTAAAAGTACAAAATGTTAACAAAAATATGCTCACAACAGGATTGTTTTGATGAGAACACGACATATTGGAAGTTTCAGAACTCCGTACTACTACAACGAATTACGGAATGTACAGACGCCTGCTGAGGAAGCAAGCAGCAATTTCCGTCCCGTGTAGAATCGGGCAATTGAGGATGCTATAGATACATATGAGATAAGGTCTCCCAATTGTGTAAAACCAGACCTTAGGATATATATTAACAGCTGTTTCACATTTTTGATAAAACAAAGGTTTGGAACTGGATGCCATCAGTTATGAAATTTCTCTTAAAAACATTTCAAGCACTCCATTAATGTCAATGCTACCCCTTGAAAGGAGGTAGAAGATGATTTTCAAGAGAACTATGTTGTTTTTTTCACTCGACATACGATTGGAATAACCGTAGGTTGCCCAACTTTTGCTCACTGCGCTTATATACGTAAGACTCACTTGTTCTCTGATGTAGTTTTTAAGTGGACGATCAAACCTTCCTATGACGTGTAATTCTGTAGAGACTGGTTGTCCTAAGTGCCATAGTAGCATTCGACTCGCAGGTGGACGGGTTACGTTAGGGGCGACAGAGAGGCAACCAATATTAACCAGCTTACAACATTCTGCGTGGTCTTTTTAGTTCTACGAGTATACAAAAAGATTCTTTTGATATATACATCAGCATTTATACTTCCAGTAGATGATTTTCTTTGAAATTTTCTTTCTGGGACATTGTGTAACAATCAGTCGCACCATACTTTTCAAAAAATAGCAGTTCAATGTTGGTAGCAGATAGTTCTTCTGTCCCAGTTGCTACGAACACGTTATGATAGCAAGGCTACATTCTGGCACTTTCATCTGAACCTGATTACCACATTGTCATACATTCACTACCAGTGACTTGCTGTGTTATTTTCGCTTTTAATGATCTGTGATAATGAATCTGCAGTTCATAATTAAATCCGTAGCAAATTTCACGATCAAGTTTTAATCTTCTTCTCCTCCTACCACAGATTAACAAACAACCACCATTAGAAAGAATAATGTGTAAGTGTTAGACACCCATAGCTTCATAAAAAGCGTTCTTCATAGAGTAGAATAGACATACTGATTTTAACAATCGTAACAATTTCGTATCGCTTAGGATTGATTTGTTCTTCGAAAGAGATCAGAACTCTAAACAGGACACGTTTAGAAAACCTACGGCGAACTGGGGATATCAGACCCCGGGAAATCTACGAGGGGGTCTCAAGTGGGGTAGACAACGAAATGAAGTGGATATATAGTTTTAATGTTTGGTATTGTTAGAAAACATGTTCCTTCTTCTACGAATAAATGAAGATTGAATAGAGTTTCTATAATTATCATTATTATCTCAACGCAAACTAATTGGTCACAATCATAAAATGACGACGTCTACAAAGTTTTTCTTTTTCTGGAAATTCCAGGCAATGTGACCAGGCACCGATCTTCAAGTACTGTTTATATTCCTTATAGACTTATTTCTGCAACCGACAATTACTGTTGCTTCTGAGTAAGTAATTATGTTTGTCAGATTCGTTTAAACGTAAGGTTTAATAAATTTCCTGATATCGTCTTTATTCACTTTGGTTAGATGCATTTATGTAAAGAGAAATAAAAAGTAACAGAGGAAAAAAAGCATTCTCGGTTAATCATCAAGGATCGTTTTATTTCAAATATCTTAACTTTCACAACTTATTCAAGTGTCATAAATGTGTATGCTAATTATGGCGCTTCTTGATTCTGCAACTGACCCTTATTCTTTACAGTTATGACTATACTCATGCTGACCGACTTAACCATATTTAATTTAGTAACTGATAAGGTGAGATGATACAGATTTCCGTGCGATAAATATTTCTACTTATGAAAAGAAGATATCTAATAATTTTCTCTCTGAAACAATACCATTTTATGCTGCAAGTTCATGGTAATAAACTGATTTTCTTTTAATAGAATACAGTCAGTACTAATGGCGTTCCTTGAACTTTACTGCTAAATCAGTACAAAAGAAACACAAGCGTTAAAAACTTACCATCCTCATTTGCCTAAGATTTTAGAGTCTTTAGAACAGCAACTATTTTACCAAAGCAAGTATCCAACACAAATACATAAAAAACTGCATGCAACCAGTCCATACTAAATTGGTACTTTCTCAACGAGCAAAGGATAGTCTTTATCCTTACAAACTGTCTCCGTGTTGATACTTGCTATTAGGCTTACAACACGAACACGTACGCAGAAAATCCATCCTACAACCAGATCAATAGATTGGTAACAAATTCCGAGTTTTTGTAGTGGAGCCTTGAACATAACGCGTCAGGTTACGATTAGAGAAATGTAAAGACACACAAACAAGTGCACTGAAAGAATGAAATCAACATAATTCTCAGATCATCTTCGGATTATCAGCAAAAGTATGTAACATCACTCGTCTCCATGATCTAACAAAGTAGCGATTAAATTAACTAGCGAGACTTAAACTGAAGATTGTTGTTTTGTTGATTACCCCTTATGGTCTCAACTTTGGGATGATGGAGGCTTCGTAAGAACAGGTGAAACCATCGCAGACAAGTGTTTATTGTGATAAACGAACCCTGACACTTGAAGTTTCCTTTTATAGTTAACTTTTACATACTTTTCCTTCTGAAAATCAGTTTACCCTCTGGAAGTGCAATACGTGAAAGTATACCTTGAGCCACTATAAATCCATACCATTAGCAAAAGATTACCCCACTATTTTAAAAATTTGTCGCATGTCAAAGGTAATTAAGTTTTTTTCTTAGTACATCAAAAGTTTTAACTGGAAATATTACACATTTTCAGCTAATTTCTTTTTAGAAACTTTTACAATTGTTATATTTTTCACATATAAGAAATATAAACAGGGAACTTAGGAATACTAAGCAAGCCACGCTGGAATGCTTTCCTTGCACTAACCTGTTACTATGCTTTTCAACTTGAGAGCATATAATCCAAGAAACGCGCATATCGTACTTGAAGCCGTAGTGTTTTCCCACCTCCCCTATGACATCGAAAGCTGCTTTTTTTCATTGATGACGTATTACTTATCAATAAAATTTCATCCAACATCGACAAAGTGCCCTAGGAAGACGTATTAAGACTATTGAGAAAATTTTGGGGACTTATGGCAGCTGAAACCTAAATCGATCATTTACATTCTAACGCTTTGTTTCCATGTATCTGACGCCCAACGTCTGTTTTCGTTCAATCGCGATCATTATCACAGTTCTGTTTCCACGTGTACGAGTCCGTCATTTGACTTTAAGAGACTACAAAAATGTTTCCTCAAACTACACGTGTTAATCTCGAAGGGACATTTTCAGTGACTTCATCTTGTTTCGTCACCGTCTGTAAACTGAGGAAAGCCCTCCGAAAACAGCTATTTCACAGTAATGTTAAATCTTTCTCTCGTTTTGGTTGCTATGAATTTTCTAAGTTGCCCTTTTTGTATTTTTCTCTCTTCTTATCTAATGAATGGTTAACAACATCCTTATTTTTCAAATGATTCAAAATTTTTCTCCGCCATTCGGTAATAATCATGGAATTCCCACTATTTCACTCTATGATTGCCATGGGATATTTTGGGATTCAGCATTTGTTAAAAAGATCAGTTAATTCAATTCATTTTAAATTTTTTTATCACATTGTTTTCTCAACTTTAGTGAAGGGCGTAGTTGGGCTTATTAAACGATCTAAAGCCGGACTATCTAAAATATGTCTGGAGGGTATAGTAGAAGGAAAAAGAAAACGAGGAAGGCTATACAAGCGCCGGTGCGACAACATTTATACTTGGTCTCATTTAGACTTAAACCACCTAAACACGGCAACAAAAGACCGAAATCAATGGAAATTACTTGCTAATGTTAGCACGCAATCTGGTTTTACTGGAGATAGCGGAATATGATGAGTAAAGGGCGGATACTCTGAAGACAATATCAGCGGACGATTCGTCTTTAGGGGAAACATTAAAAGCGTACAAATTATGCTGCTATGTTTTGATGTCCTCTCTGTATTTCTACTCAAGTGGGACGGTAAATATCAAGTTCTGTGATACGAAGCTACTTGTAGTTGCTAACAAGGACCACAAAACCGTATTTATTTTTAACGTTTAAATTATAACTATTCCATAGGTTTTCTCAATGATACAAAACATTAAATACAACGAAATAGCGAAACCTTGTTTGCATTTGAAGCCTTTTTCAACACTGCTCTTCTCAGAATACAAAATCGCGAGTATGGAAACCAAAAAGAAAGGAATGAAACTTGTACCCATCTGTGCTTTTAAGCAGCTAATTACCAATAGCCTGACTAGTGTCGCTTTTACAAGATAGTGTCCGTAGCACAGGGTAGTTAACCCAAAAGACCAATTATAAAGACTGTTTTCTTTCCGTCTACAAAGCAGCGATTATCTTGCTTTAATATAAGATTTAGATTTATCTATAATCCGAAAGTGCCTATTTGCATGGATTTTGAGTTTCAAGGAAGTGCTTTCTCGTATCAAAATTACATTGCTTAGTGTTAATTTTGGCTTTTGTTTTGAAATCCTAGTTGGTTGTTTGCTTGTGGGAATTGCTGCTTAACAAATAATTCAAGGAACATGGAGCTTAATTCTGTCATTAACCTGAAAGTCGTACTGCCAACATAGCCATCCTCAGACTGGCACGAAAATATCTAATTCAAATTGTTCGTCCGCAGTCGAGGGCGACCGGAAGGCTCTTTTTTCGTATGCCTTCTGCCGCAAAGATAGGGAGGGACGTCATTCCTCTTCCTTGTGTTTCCACAAATTGACCCAAGTATGAACTGGCTCCCATTTGCCGACCCCGGAAGGATGACCCAGTGGGTTGGCCGCAGGCTTGATTGCAAATTTTACAAATTAATGAAACAGGAAAATTTTCAAATCGAGCGAAATTGGGACCTAGAACCCTCTGCACTCAAAGCTGCAGAGGGAACCACTGAGCCATCCGGTCGATACATGAAAATATGTATACAACTATTATGTAATTTGTGGAGGTCACACAGTCATCATGGCTTCATCTACTATTTTTGTGTTTATCCTTTTTTCTTATTGACTTTTCATCATCTCTCGGGTTTAAATACTCATATTTTACTTATACTTCGCCAAACTTCTACTGTCCTTCATTATACACAAAGTTCTTTTCCAGTTTCTGTCATTGACAATCCTTTTGATCTCTCTGATTAAGTATTAGCCTTCAATTTTTGGGCGAATCCTTGTTGTGATCATTGTCTATCCTCATGACAATTTCAGTGAGTTCTGTTCCGCTGTTTATACCAAGACCATCGCTACACTGTGCTGTATAATCATATGAGAATCAAACCTCTATCCGTACGTTTAGATCTGGTCTGTGTCCAAATCAGATAGCTCTGAGATCCCTTGAAACGCCCCTCACTCTACCATAGACAAACCATACTTTTTCCTTGGAGTTTTATGCAAATCTGATGACCTTGAGAGCTCATTTTAGAAATATAAATTATTCAACGCCTTTCATCGATATCGTGTCATCTCAAATAATAACATCACACCCAACGTTGCGTTTAAGATCAACGTTTGCATCATATTGTTGAGGCTGTTGCCATGGTTGCCAATCTTGTAAATGTGGCCATTATCCTCCTTGGATACGCCCGTATGATTTTTCTCAGATGAATGCATCTTGATGTTTTTAAGATTTAATTTGACTGATAATGGATGCAAGCTCTCACTTCGCTGATCTTATTGCCAAAATTGATGCACTTAAAGCTGCATGACGCCTATGCTGGACGTAGTCCTTATTCCTGCAAATAGGTGTCTTAAATTTATAATCTCTGTTTACAAAATAAGATGAACGTTTGTTACGGCGTACCAAAAGAGTTCAGAAATAGCTTGAGCTGGAATCTAGAATGATCTCTCCTACTCAGTGTAATAACATGTGTCACAGCCAACATTATCAGCTTTACTAAGTTATTTCAGTTGCAGTACTGATTCCTTATATCAAAAACACTCGATTTAGTCTCCTCTATTAAATACGTTCCTATGATTTTATGTAAATTCAAAGTCTATAGGTAAAAACGAATTCATTTCTTCTTCTTGGACATTTTCATATCTTGATTTGCCTATTTCTATCAGAAGTTTAGCACAAACGTTTTGTCCTATTGCTGTCTACGTCCAGTAGGTGATATTGTGATAACTACTACCACCAGTCTTCCACCAGATGGTACTTTGATACTAGCTACAACAAGTCTAGGCAAGTCAATTCCAGGAGTGCATAGTTCTTATGTTAGTATTGATTGTGTAATTGTGTTTCAGTCATAGTGCCACCCTATGCAGTTCTGATAGTGATCCAAGCGCACAACCCTCACCTCAAAACGATTTGATTGATACAAGTAGCCGACTCTTATGTTGTGCCCTAATTACATGATAATTTTTAAATGCACTGTAAATGTTAAATCGAGCATCAAATGTATCTTATAATACCATGTATACCTAAACGAGGAAGGGATTGTAATTTGATGCTCTTCGATACCTCGAAAAAATATGGTATCTGAGCTCGTGTATTAAACTGCAAATGTAAACTAAACTTTGACACCAAAGCTTTCCAACAACGTAGCCATGTGTTTTTGTTTCTAAGAAGTTCTTATAGCAGTATATTGGGCAGTCTCTAGCGTTGAGCGAGCTAAAATGAGAAAAAACGTACTACAAGTAAGAAAATCGGCAGATATTAAGTTTAGTCTGCAAGAGAAATGCAGTCACATTAAATTTTGTTATTGCCTTAAAGAGTAAATATTTTAGTATCTATAAGAAATTTACGTAGAAGTAATGGAAGTCCAAGAGAGTGAAGTACTGGTAAATATTTGAATATATGCCGTAGTAAATACGTTTGCTTTCTCCAAGGCGATTAACAAGTCTAATGCGCCGGTCAGGTGTAATGTCGAAAGAATAGCATCTGGTACAAATATCTGGAAGTTGGAGACAGTATGACTTTAGCAACTAATCAAGGCACTGTATGGTGTCTTTACATCCACAGTTTAAATAGACTGCTGAAAGCAAAGAAATGTTTAAAAATGCATATGTGGCCATAAAGGGGCTCTGACCTATCAGCCTAGAATAATGGAACCAGTGATCTCCAAAAAAACACTGGATCGAGCATCTTCCGTCTGAAAGTGAGGTCAGACTTTGGACGCCATTTCAGTCCCCATCACAAAGCTTATAAACAATGATACGCAACATAGCAGACTTTCCCGAGCTATTTTAACTAATGGGGGCTAGTACTCGTGACTACACTTTGTCATAGTTTGAAACAATGGGAAGCTCGATCCATTCACAACACAACTGAAAAGGCGATGACGTATTTGATGTGATGGTGAAGGCCATAAAACGAAAATAAGACCACTTTAATCAGGGAAAATTAGAAATGCTTACCGTGATTTACAAAATGAACTTTTATAAAGAAAGTCAAAGGATTATGTTTAAAAAAGAAGGAGGATTAAAGATGAAAAGAAAATGGAAGCATTCAGTGAATCCGGAAGTAGACCATTTAACAGAGTTTCCTCTAGTGAGTGCAGATATAAAGTAGCTCTAGTAATGTGGAATCCTTCATCGAATCCGAAATTTAAAATAGGCAAAGTTCACTCAGCTAATTAACTAGTGTAGAGAGAATGGTTAAAAAGTTTAATATCATCACCGCACTATTATCGGATGACGTACTCAAGTGCCGGTTTTATTTTAGCGAAACTGAATTGCGTCTACTTCCAGAAAACTTTGGAAGAAACATCTGTGCCCACGTGACTAATAAAAAACCTATGTGATTGTAGGCGACGAGAGATGACTTACCATGGGTTGAATAGCATAGGAGAAAGGATAAACTTACAGTAAAAATCCGGATAGTTGGCACCTCTGTTTGGAGAAGCACCTGAATGCAGTAGGGTATAAAGGGGCCCAAATGACGGGTGTAGGGTTGTTCTGTTTGTATCTCATGCCGTCTATTAGGTGCTTATACTACAAAGGAGCAGTTCCCATTTCACATGAAGTAACTTTGTTTTTTCTTTGAATAATTTTCGGTAATTTTCTTTAGAACTTCTTCCTCTTAAAATTCCTCGTAAAACATCTTTCTAACAAAAATTGAATCACGTTACTTTTTCTTATTGTATCTTGACTACTACGTGATCACTTGGGACCCGTACAATTACCCCACAATCAATTTTGTGAACAAATGTGATCAATTTTGAGCTATTTAACTCATTTCTAACTCAATTGCCTGAGCGCAGTAGGGAAATGTTAATTTTTTTATGTGGTAACTGTATGGTTCATGTAACGTATATTCAAATAAGCTGCCAGAAAGAAAAACGTAGGCTTACAGTTTATAGTTTGCTATCTTCATGCGAAACCTTGTGCTTGATGGTAACACCACATGTTAACTGGCAGTGTAAGAAGGTACTAGAAACTTCATTGTAGAAAAATCTTTACTGTCCGACTCTATCCTTAAATAAATGCCATATAACAGAACAAAACAACCATTGTAAAAATCGTTCCTAAATCATATCTATAGTTTTGGATTAAAATATTTAGTTCTAGAATACATCCTTTAAAGCCTACCAATGGAAAAGTGGATACGTGAATCCTGTTAAGTTCAATAAATATTGTAAAAACAGTCTCCTTTTATATTTTGTTTTTATCAAGTATATTATTGTTATAGTTTTCTTAATAAAATCACTTGTTATTATAGTGTGTAGTAAAATACAAACAAAAGAAACACACCCAAACTCAAATCGTTAATTACAGACACAAAACGCATTTAATTATAAGGAAATTATCTTGTATAAATGCAAGTTGATGCTGGGCTGTATTCTTATTTTATTCTTAAGTGTTATGTATTCTTAGTAATGATATCCTTATAGATTCTTATCGATTATTTTGTATTGGAAGAAGTAAAAAGGGGGCAATGACGACATATATGATCTTGAGAAAAAGCTCAATATCACTGAGTGACGGGCCAATCCAATTGAACTAACTGGTCATTGCTCTTCGTTGCATCATCCCCTTCGTGTACCAATTAAAGGTAAATAAACGTAAATAATTGATAGCTAGTGCTTCTGAAATTTCTTGGCTAACCACCATTATATTTTCTTATCCACTTGTTTTTAATTGCATTAGAACAAACTGCGAGGACTGGAGTGATAAAAAGTTAGCTGTTAAATACATCTTCCAATGAAGTCTCTTGTGGCAGCAAAAATATACTTATCAATAACGCTACGATCCAATTGTTTACATCCAAACGTATCAAAAACATTTAGTTTCGTAATGATTTATTAATGTTAGTTAGGTTATTATTATTTATAAAGCATTTACACTGATTAATACTAGACTTCAAAATATAACAAAACGATCGAGGTCACTCCGGTAGGTCAATGTGTGAAGCTTTGTTCACCGATGTTTTAGTATCAGTTTCATATTGTAGCAAACTTTATTAAAAGTCAAATATTTTGGTTTGATAAGCTATGTAGCCGGGCGCTCTTGGAAGATGCATAAAAAATACAGATTATGCATCAATCCTAGCGCTGAGTAGCTTCGCGTACTGTTTTTACAAAAACGATGAGCACTTTTCAATAGGTACAGCCACCAACACGAGGAACGTTGTGGGAAAATGATAATCGACAAGTATTGAAAGTGTTTTCAGACTCGTTAAGAATGTAATACAACTGCTCGAAAATATTGGATTGTCTTTATGCTGTTACCCACCAACAAGAAAATTGTCTTTTTGTATAAATTACACCATTGACTTTATCATATTTTTAAGCAAGCATTACAGGGAGGGATATATGTTTGAAGTAGCCAAACGGACATCCTACAAGATGTAAACAGTCGATATCCTTTTAGGGCTGTCTCTGTTTTTACGTTGTCTTTAAATTTTTTTAAAATTTTGCTTAGTTTTATATTTATTTTTCAAAACATTTCAGTAAATTAAAACAGATTCAGACGGCAGGAATACAATTCCAAAGTGCTAACACAGTTGTGTCTTGACAGCTTCCTTAAACTAAGCATCCTAAGCAAAAATATACCATGTTTTTAGACCCCATTACATTTCTAGATAAGGTCATATTTTCTTTGATATTTAGTTAAGTAAAGAACTTGGCAACTATTTTTCTATCTGCCTCCTGTATTTACATGAAAGCTATTTCTACTGCTCAACCACTTGTTATCGGAAATGGCAAAATTCTATTCATTAATCGATTGCTATTGGCTTTAAGATAATGTTGAATTGAAAGTCCTTCCATTATCTAGAAGTTTTAAATTGGAGTAGAAGCATATAACAGAGATCTACTTGAAAAAAATACCAGATAAAGAGAATATGTGCTCTTCTTGCAATGACCTACAGTGATTGGATAACAACATAGTTCGTTGATACTAGACAGCGTAGCAGCTCGTAATTTTCCCCTGTAGACATTGCATCCCAAGAATCTAGCTTTGTAGTCACTTTTGGCCATGCAATTTGGTAATGTTGGAACAGGACCACAAACAATCAACTTATCAAGAGTTTATTCTAAACTATCCCAATGTAAGCTTAGATAAAAATGAGAAAACAAAAGGCTGTTGGTGTCTAAATTTCACCTGTGCTTTTCATTAATTTTAAGAACTTTTATTACATTTTAATTTAACACCTTTTGCCCATATCCTATCCTTCTGCATGATATATAAACGTTACTTGTTACTCTCTCTATTTGTGGAATCTTAATTTTCTCTCCCTCATGTGATATGGAATTCTAGCCAATTTTCCAATTACCCAAGTACAGTATGCACCGTAGAAAAAAAGTTAAAATATGCCCAATTCTCATAGCAAGCAACTCTCTGTCATCTGTTGTTATTCTCTTGACAGCAACAATTAGGAACAGCGCGGATGAGATTCAGAAGCAGTATCAGGAAACTTAACGACGTAAATCGCAGAGATATTCAAAGTCAAACGTGGTCATTGATCTTTACTTCGTGAGGATCAAACAATGTTATTTTACTTCATCGCAGTCGTGTGATGTAAACTTTAATCAAACAGTTTTGAAAATAAGCATTACGTGAGATTATTTTACATCAGTTATGGTCGTCCATTCTAACAAGGCTTTCAAGCACTGGTAAATGAGAACTTCAAACGTTTATCACACCGTTGTAATAAAAATTGAAAATTAATTATCTTGATGAAGTATATATTAAATAAGACAGGGTATTGTATAAAAACATGTTTGTTTTATAAAGTACCTGAAACACGGAGTAGATGGTGTTGGAAATGGAGAACATGGATTTTTTACTCGGAAAGTGCAAACGGTTATCGCTGTCGGTGTCGAGTGGAAACGGCGCTGAGAAGCAAGCCATATAAAGACTGTTTAAACAAAACGCAGATTATACGATATGATGTCGATATTGCATCACAGCAATTAGTATATCATAGTATGTAGGAAATTTGTAAAAAATATGTGGCATAGAGATATATACATCTAGTGCAATGAATGGTATATGAGACATACCAGTGTACGTTGGCAATCGACTTCCTAAGGGAAGGGACAAATTTAAAAAAAAAAGTATCCAGTTATATATTATAAAGCACTGCATACACTAATAGCCTTATTATTTGATAATAATAACTTTTTATGCTGGATTTATAGAGTTGCATACACTTTTCTTACCACCTGTCCTGCCCAAAACAAAAATTGAAAATACATGTTGTACAACAATACTTCAATCCTGGCATACTTAGAATAATTTGCAATTGGCATCATATTTGGAGAATAAAATTAAAGTTTCCTATTGCCTACTAGTTTCTTAGCGTAGTTTCTCTAATTCAGTGACACGTTTCGAATCTTGGTCGGCATTTAATTAAACAATTGAACCTGCATGTAGCAAATCCGTACTTTACGAGAGAGCTAGATGTGTCTAAACTAATTAGTTTGGTGCATCAGGGAAATTATTATTTGCTTTGGAGACCTCATCACCATCAATAGACAATATATCACAATTTCAAATGTAAAGGAGCTTCTAAGATCGTAGAAGTAGGTAGCAAAAGGTATGGTTCCTATTGATGATGTTCTTCGTCGTTGATGGGTTCAAAATTGGAACTGATAGGAAAATTCACATTATTTTAAGTCGTCAAATCTATACACGAACTCGGTTTTGGGACATGAAGCAAAGAAACATTGATTTTACTATTCAAATTGTTTTTACTGTTCACACAGGGAGTCCTTACAAAATTAAGACACTTTGGTTTTAATAAAGATATCAATTGATGCCAAAGTTTGCAAAAAGCTTGCAATTTTGTGCTCTGCCAGTGACTTCAATGACATTTCACCAAGATCTGCTGTCTGATTGTATTTCAGGCATTTTGTTAACCATTCTTCTACCTTCTCTAGGAGGGCGTGACAAAAGTATGATGTTGTATTCTGTCAGCTTTGGTACAAGGATGCAAATCTTCTCCAAATCAGAGGGCCACTTGATATAGCTTTCGACTAACAATTTCTCTGCCGTTTCTAGGTTATCACCATTTTATAAATTTAAAGTTCGGGGTATTTTAAATGTGATGAAATTAAACAAATCTCCCAAACACAGCAAGTGACACACAACAGAAATCATCATAGTTTAGGTCCATATAAAATTATAACAAATTCTTCGAGAACTTTAACCGAGCCCTAATGATCAAACAAACAAACTACACTAACTCACGTACCTAAGCCATTAACCTTTGTTACTAACGCAACTAGCAAATCTATAGCAACCAAGCTAAATAACCTACCCTTATCGTCTAGTTACAGGGTTCCCCTACACATCAATTTAACTAAAACTATTCTTTTCCAATTTGATAGCAAGATACTCAGGGAAACGAGGAAAACTTGTTTTCAAAAGACCAAGAAAAGCCTCGAAAAGGTTCAATCGGGAAAATAAACTTGAAAGCAAAGCACAATTAAAGAAAATGTCACTTTTTCGGTTTTGAGAATCAGGGAAAACCACATTTCGGTATACAGCTAACTTGCCTTTTATTAACGGCAGCGAAGCCGGTTTTAACCTGCTCGTTTTTTCCTGGTGAAAAGAATCGACTATAATAATTTATATTTTGAATAAGACATAGTCATGATCATATGAGCTTTCATAATTTTAAACCTTTTCGCTCTGGACTAATGTTCTATTCATTGTGCCCATGTAAGTCGTCAGCTACATGATCTTGAGCGTAATAAGCGAGTGAGTAAAATAGCCTTGTCACTCTTGTGACTCGTTTAAACTCCTTGCAGTAGGGTCTTAAGGGCATTTTTGTCATCTTTTATCCACAAGGTTAGCTCTGGGCATTTTAAAACAGTTCCCCAACTAAAAGATGTTTTTTTGTCTTCATAATGCCAGTCTAGGCTGTATTAAAATTGCGGTATGGCATACGTTTAACATTATTTGGAATCTAACCGGATACTCTCATACCGGATTACTCTCATGCCGGATAATTCTCATACCGGATTACCCTCATACCGGATTACTCTCATATCGGATTACGCTTCATGCCACTGTTCTGTTACTCTGCTCCACAACCTCGATACGATGTAATATCAAATACATCCGATAGTAGTTTCTCAACCGGCAAACGTCAAAGACAACCAACCTTTCTTCAAAACCTTCTTCACTGCAAGTATAACGCGAACCCCGTGGTGGTTAAATCAGATACAGTATTTATGCAAATTTCTGCACATCGCATTTCAGCTATCGAAGATGAGTAGTGTTTGTAGTGTCTTAAAAATATTACACCACAATAGCAAAGGTTTATTGGAGAAATAGTACTTCTTGACAGTTTTAAATCTTTTATGATATAAAAAAGGCAGTGTTTCATGACCTCCCTGCCATTTTCATCTGAAAATAGTTAAATAAAAGTGCAACTCTAATTTACAGTTTCCGATTAAATTTTAACAGGATGATGTAATTTTCTGTGCCATGGCTTCATTTTACAACAGTTTTAGTCTGGTACTTTTCTCCTATCAAATGTTGGCCGAGATCTTTATTTTAATGATAATGATGGCAACCGTAATTTGTCTCCATTGCCCAAGTAAGCGCCGTAATTCTTTATCTTTCATGCACATCATTCCTTCTTTATATTATCCTGAGTTGATATCGCTACAGCAAATACATCTTCCTTGTTACTCCTTTTATTGACGTGAGCACGCAGTTGTTTATTCGCTTGGTACAGTTGCCATATTAAGCCACCTTCCTCCTTTCGGTAGCAGCTACAAGGATGCTGACTTCAGTCACCATATCCATCTTACTTTAATAACCATTCTCAATAACCAAACCTCGAAACAGTGCAAATTCTTTGTGTAGGCTTCTTCGATTGCTCATGCATACATACTTGTCTAACTTGCCTATTTTCTTCTTACTGGAAAAGTGATTTACAGTTTGTAAAGCAACAAAAGTTTGCAAAGACACTTTCAATATTAGCCTCTCGTCAAACACAAACACATTCAAGAAATCTAAGATCTTGTCAGTGGCTCAAAATCATTTATCTGATCATCACTTCTGTTCTTTTTGAAAGGAAAGAAAACGATTACATGATGATTTTGTTCATCTCTATCAATATGACAATCATTATCGTCACAGTTATCATAACAACAATATTACCAGTGGTGTTTTCTGGAGGGTGCGGGGCGCAGTGCAGAAAAAGTTTCCAGGGCCCCTATAACGTCAAGCATTGCAAGGCATTTTAGATATGATAGTACTGTGGATGTTGTTGAGACATTTTATTCCCTCCAGTGGGTATAGTTTCAAGATTTCGCTTACTTCCACGAGACAAATATGGGCAGTTAGACATATATTTTTGTCAAAGCGTCATAGAGAAGAGAGGATTTGAAAATATCAAACGTGATGTTTTGAAATCCTCTCTTTACGATAACACGTTATACAGTTTCACAAAGTTGAACCTATAAATTGATTTTATTAGTTAAATATCGAATGATCATTGGTCATAGTTCTGTTCATGTAACGATAGCGGCTCGTGTACAATTACACAATGTGTAGCAGTTATAATACAGTTATATTGTGAGTTGGTATTAGAAGATGTAAAGCTAGTATATGAACATTAAAGAGGTAGGGAACTTGCTGCTTAGTTTGTGACTTATAATTTAATTTGGTATCAGATGCCTCGTGTATCCCGTGTTCATAAAATTATATGCATTTCAAAAGTAAAGGTTCTGGAACCTTTGGCCATTACATAATACTTGTCCTTCAACCTTGCGGGTTATAGATGACTAATATAGATATCGATTGTATTTTTACCATTATTTGTAGTTCAAACAGTAGATAGTCCAAATCGATTAAAACTTCTTTGCTATACGAGAAACAGTCATTTTGCACATTTTTTTGTGGGAAGGAACGAGATTTCGTCTGTCTTTGATTTTAACCTCCCTTTTTTTAAATCGGCGCATTTACGCAATTTAATCCTTATGTTTCATTAAAGCTTGGTGTCAGTTTCTTCTTCTTTTACTTCATCTTCTCCTTCTTCTTGAGTCAATTTCTTTTAGCAAATCAGTGACAAAACAGTTTGCCAAAGTTAACGATACCTCATTCTTGTAAAATGGTCAACTATTTTCAGATCAGTATCGGATAATCATGACTTCTCATTTTAAGAAATTGATGCATTGAGCTATTTCTCTTTTGACTAGACAAGTACCCTGTTTTCATATTCACATGACTTTGAGAGACTATAGATATTAATTTCTGAAAGATCAATTTAAGGCGCTTACTTTTGATCCATTGTTTTCATTGCACTTTGATGTTGTAGGAAATCAATATTTAAAATGTTCTAAACATATCTAATACTCGTGTTTTGTAGCATTTATGGTCCTAATTGCACTAGGTTGCTAAGTGAGCAATAGAAATTTTTTGAATGAAATTATTCAGTGACACCTTCGCTCAGTTTTGCTCTTAGACAAGAAGTTGCAGTTGCTAGCATTGATACATCGATATGCCATTTGAATTTACTAATAGCTTAGCAAGTATAGTCAACTAAAACAACACGAAAATTACAGACGCGTTTTAGGTTCAATACTATTTGACTACATGAAATTTTCGCTAAAAGTAAAAGGTACACTGTTTAAACTATTAATAAAGCACTTCAGTTAAACCAAATAATGTCTTCTCTTATCAATTTTCTAGTCAATTCCCAAGAATAGTGTTAAAGCCCTGCGAGTAAAAGTGACTATTAAAATAGTTTAAAATCGATGTTGTCGTTAACCTTACCCTGTAAGGCCTGATGTATTATACAATGCCAAAACAAACGAGGTATCTTTGGTAGGACGACAATTACCAAATTTCTGTAATGTGAATTAAGCAACTCGTGTATTCTCTAAATACTTGCGGCATAAAATGATATCACCAAATTGATATTCACAGTTGATGTCTACTAGTCATTGTGAACACAATACATAAATAAAAGCAGTCAGAATTTATGCCCATAAAATGGTTTTAAACCCTACCCTAAATATGACTTTAACTATAAATGATTCCGTGCCCTGATTTGAAAACGAAAAGAGTTCAAGGCCAACTATGGGTCCTGTTCATCATAATTGATGTCTATATTGTATTTTACAGGTTTTCATGGTAAATGACGTTAAAAATGGGTAGATGGAGAACGTAAAATTTGTCCAGGCTGCCCACTGAAATTCAAAACACCTACTAACTAATTTAATAGAAGGTGAGAGGCAAAACTAGAAATAGTAACATGAAAACGCAACAACTCTCTCTTTAACTGCAATACATTACAACTTCTATCAGGGTAGATTGATTTTAAAGCTCTTCGTCGTATTACACTTCCATTCTGGGATAAGCAACAACAGGGGCTGAGAAAGGCATCACATATGTATTAGTCTAAACATTTCATGGAATAATGCACTAACCTTCTTCATCTCGTCGTACTTGAGAATGCGTCCTGATATACGTGCTGTGTCCATGACTACATGGTGATCTTATCATGGCATCAAGTCCTGGTATTTCAGATAATGGCTAATGCTGTGAATAATCAGATCCTTTCAATTTCAGTTATAATAATAACGGTATCTGATCGTTTAAAGATTTGCAGCCATGAGACAGTCGGCATGCTGTTTAATATCAAGTGTGCAAATCCTTTGCAGTTCACTCAGCTTCGTTTGGCTCTACCAATGTCGTCAGTCATTAGGCGGTTTTCACTACACTTGTCCAACTGATACACTGCAATTTTGTCACCTCGTATGACCGCATGCTCACATTTCTTAAAATTTCATAAATTAAACAGAAATCGCCTGGCGCATAAAGACTCAAAATTCCCTCCATACTAGATTAGAAAGGAAGAGAATCTCATTAATGATGTATTTCGTGGTCAATTCTAAAATCAACAAATTTACTTTACTTCTTTTAATGACCTTTTCCGTTTAAATTCAACAAATAAATCGCAATGGGTGAAATGCTGTCATCAGAATTATCACGGTCTATCGGTGGTCGCTAGTGGAGAAACAGTTTGAAACGTCCCCAAGGTAACACTTAATACCTGGCTAATACAAGCAAGTCTAAAGGCAACGCAACATGACCTCTCCATCGGACCTTCTAATCGATCCCTAAATCCTGTTACCATTGTATCCAGCAATTAAGATTGTATTACGTTCGCGTCAGGTTGCTCGTGTTAAATCAAAGTTAAATAACTGACAGGATTGATTAAACCGATTTTACCTGTTGGCTTTGAATTTCGAAACTTAACTATATCTGTGATTTCTGGTTACGGCTTCCACCTGCTCTTGGCAAGAGGATCAATGTCGTAACTGCTGACTGCAATCTCTTAGCTTTTGCAAATACCAGTGGCAAAATACTGAGTGCGAAGAAAAGGATATCTTTCCGTGCGGTGAAACACCAACAAAGAACAATACTTGGTCAGTGTTAAATTTGATACAAAAAGCGTTCTGATTTCTTTACACCGCAAAGTTTCATTCTCTGGTTTCAACTATGATATAAATAAATGCGAAGACGGAAGAACTTTGATTACTATTTCTGAAAATACTCACTTGGGTGTAAAGTTGTAAGAGAGAGGGTGTGATATCAGAAACTAATAGGAAAAGTTTCAAAATGCGAAATTTAATGAAAATACGCAGTCCAGAAATAAATTCATTTTCTTGGTATCATTCTAAGAAAGGAATAAAACAGGGTTGGATTTATAACTTATAGCAGAAAAAGAAAGAAAGGAAACTGATAACTCAACACTGAAACATTTGCTTATCTGCTCGTTAGACAGAATATCAATAACACAACAAAAAGGAGTAACGTTTTTCCCAGCTGTAAGTCCTACCAAAGATGCTAGGGTTCAGTTTAAGACGTAGTACAGCTTTTTGAATAATGAACTTTGGGCTTAAAATTGTGAGAGATAGAGGAGATGTGCTTGTGATAAAATGTAATCTAAGGATAGAAATACACGATAAATGATAGATAAATAATCAATGATAATTTTCAACTAAAATAATAGCAAATTAAAGTGTAGATTATTATCATTATTAGTTGCATTGGTGATATTTTGCATCACGTATATGGTTTTTATCAGTTATGTTTGTGATATGTATATGTATATATATGTATATTATATTTCATACGAAGTAGTCAGTGTCAAAGAGCTGGTACTGCAGCCCTAGTAGTAACAAGACAATAGGGGCTGTTAGCAATTTATTATATCTGTGCCCTCATAGTACCTTATCTTCCCGTTCTCTACCGACCACTTTCAACCTTCTACGTTCGTATGATTTCTTTCTCTGCGGAGGCCTAAAGCGCTTGCAGTCTGGTTACTAATATCAACTAAACAGCAAAGGTCTGTTCGAAGTCATGTTGAATTTCTGAATTGTTAAAGTTAGCGTATTCTATGAGGAAGCATGCCTGCTGTCTGTTATCATAGTTATCCCCAGTGAAAAACTTGATTCACTAGTGACTTTAAACTCGGTCCACTCAGTAGTCGATTGATGACTGTCTTGAACACAGTGATTTTGTGTGCAAATGACTCATGGTACAGTTTGTGCACTAATACAATATATAGTTAAATATGTTTTGAATTTGAAGAAAAGTGCACCTTTCCTTTTTCCAACTACGGAGGGTTCGATAAATGCACGCATGGAACTAATGGGGTTCGGGACCTCCAACACTGTAAAAAACCACTTGATTACGTCTTTCTTAATACAATTTATCAAGATAGCACAAAATAATTTTTGATTGCAGATGGGAAATTTATATCACACTACTATGCCCCCCAAATCGCAACACTATTGTATTTTGCCTGCTCATTCCTGTAAACCTAGAGATACACTGATATGTGGTCAGCAACTGTGGGATTAGGCAAAAATACAGTTGAAGAAATATCCTTTAAACACTTTAAGATCAATTAGAGACGTTTACACCCCCTTAACCCACACACATCCCCCCACACTTTATTTTAAATTTATCCGAGAAGATTTCAAACTTCGCAGAAATATCTGATGTATGTAAAATTTTAGTTTAGTTGATTTGTCTAGCATTAAACTCTTCTGTCTATTTTAAGTTCTAGTATTTGTAAGTGCTTTTGTTGAGAAAGGGTTACGTGAAGAATCAGTTGCTTCCTTAACATCACGATAGCTTGAGAAACTTCTGTAGTGAGTCAAAAGATATGAGTTTATACTGACCTCCAACTCTTCGGAGTATCTTACACCCTACAAACAGTGCTAAGGCGCTTTTGAAACGTTTCTAAACATCAAAAGTGCAATATTTCTTCATTGCTCAGCGTACGATTTAGACAGAACCAATTTTTTCTGTGATACCTTGATATATTTCCACTCAATAGCTGAGGATGTGTGATAGTACCCGCTTCCAATAGCCTATAGCTATGAAGCACACTTTATTTGGAAAGTATTTCATTTTTAAATAGAAATTTTATATGAGCAAATATCTGCTTAATTATCACAGAGAGGTCTTTATGTCATTCTTCATTCTAAGTAATGACACAAAACCTCTAGCAATGGCTAAAAAATAAAAAATTTTATGACTGACTTTATTATACCGGAATCCTGTGTGAAAAGATACTAAAAAATGGTTAATATGGTACCACTACGGCGTGATCTTCTCACCATAGACTCACGGCATGTGCTCTACAAGCTGAGCCATGTCAACCCCAACCATAACAGATTCTATTTCGCTATGACCCACATTGGCTGCTACCATCACCAATCGATATCTACATTCCATTCTCCTCAATTCTGGAGTTAAATCTCTCTATGACATGCAACAACTCTGAAGAAGACTAGCTTGACTAGCCGAAATATAGCCGAAAAGTTTCTTTGTAAAAAATACTTTATACTGTTTCTCTGTCGTTCTAGACTGATTCTTGTTTTAGACCATATGACTCCATTATGGAATGACTGTGATCGGGTCTCTCATTCTGTCCAAAGCTCACTAAAAGTTGCAAAGCCCCATCGAAAGTTGAGGGTTTGAAATAATTAAACTTGACAAGATGGCATAGAAAATATGTCAACTCTTGGACTCGAACCCGTGAACAACGGATCCATGGTCCTGTTGCTGACAAATCTTCTCGACTTCGGCAGTTTCACCACCGATAGTAAAGTAACACAAACACCTTGCTCTACGTAAAGTATAATAAAAATGTTCGATGAAAAGTTACACTAGAAGAATATTTAGCTTTTTTGAAGTTAGATATCCAGGATAAACTATTGCCGTGAGGGAATAAAAATGAGCGAAACAAAAAAGTATTTAAAATATTTTAGGAAACTTTGAAAATAAGAGGAGATGTTGAGTAATATGAAGACCAAAAATTTTTATCTTCTCTTTGCTGAAGTTTTGTGCCCATTTACCTGTTTCTATACAGGACGCATCAGTTATCATATTTGACTCGCATAAGTGCTCTTTGGTATAATAGGAAATGAGAGTGCATTTTGTTGTATTTAATCAGAGGGAAATCGCATTTTGACTGAAGTATACCAATGTACATTCTGTCAAGAAAAACTATATTTTCAATGTGTCTACCCTGGAGCTCTTGAAACAAAGACAAGAAATCCAAAAGTATCCTCTGTAGAAGAGGAAACACATAAAAGGGATTGTCATGCCTTCCTCAGTGAAAACTACAGTTGCTCATTTGTATCAAAACAATAGTTTATGGCATCAAATCCATTTAATCTCCCCTTACATGATGTATAGACACGGATCTCGGGAGCTTTTACTATCTAAAATACCATTGATTTTCCGCCCGGTGTTTTTTTTTGTTGTCATAACTCCCATGGACGTGTTTCCCGCCGCAACCTTTCTCAGTGAAGAGGTAAATCCTACGTAATCGAATTTCGTACAACATGTAATACGATAGCCCAATACCCCAAGGAGATTCCATGCGTTTTGAATCGGCAAATACACCAGTGGGAATATCGAAAATCAGGTGAATGGAAGGGTACCGCTACCAAGATCATGTAGGATTGATAGCTATCAATTTCCTACCAACTGATAGTTTCTGACGACTTAATCAACATTAACGGCAACTGCAATATCGTAATCCAACAGATAAGATACAAACAATCCATTGCGGTTAATCATTTTCTTGAAATGTCTGATGTTAACCGCCAGGTAAGTATACTTGAAATTATGGCCCATGGCATATTTATGCGTGGAGGACTTAAGTAAAGCATACTATTTTTCCCAGGCGTGTATAAAATGTGATTTTCGCTAAAATTTTTCTGTTTTAATCACTTAATTTTGTAATCAGAGGGCCTCGGTAAAAGAATACCAACGGTTAAGGTAATTCTACGGTAAATATTCAATAAACCCAAATACAGGGCAGCTTCACGTTCATAAATGGTGTAGTCTAAGAGAAATTGATGCATCAATCTCGCCAAATTCTCTTCAGTTTCGGTGTGCATGATACCTATTCTATTCGTATTACATGAATGCTTGATAAATGTGGTCTCTCTCAGTACTTGTCTACATAATTTTTCTTGTTTTAATGATCGTATCTTTAAAGTAATTCAAAAGTGATGCTAGGTTGAAAAATCTCAAATAACCTTTCTCTTTGTAGATGCTTTACCCTAAGGAAAAAATTCTGAAGTAGATCATACCCCCACTCGCATTTTCAATGCCACCATTTATATACCCTTGTAAATAGCAAGAACAAAAACGACTTAAAAGTGCTGATCGTTTTGTGTGATTACTGTTTTTAAGTGTTTTCGATACAGGCCAGGAGCTTTCAGCCGACCTCTTTTGCTAAGACATGGCGGTACCCATCCCCTTAACGATGGCGTACGAAGCAGGTAAAAAGCGAGGTGTCCCTAGTTTGACAAGGTATTGTAAAATTTAGCAAAAATGTGGTTAAACTTCCATTGGAGATATTCTGTCTCACTGAAAAAATAATTTCAAAGGATGGTCCTGTTGGGCACCTCACATTTGGAATAATTTTAAACTCTAACCATAGCAGCGAAAATAGATTTATTGTTTAAAACTATTTCGTTGGCGATCTCTTCTACAACTCATTGCAGCAGCCACGTTTAAAACCCCTTCTAAAAGCCATATCTGTTTATACTTATTTAGGTGATTATTGCCCGAAAAACATTCATAATCATGGCTGGATGTCGTCTTTGACTTTAAAAATACTTATTCCTTGGATAAATTTGGCTGAAAAGTTATTGGAAAACAAGAAAAGCTTCAAAGTAGTACTTTTAATTTTTGGTGATCTTGTAGCGAGATCGTTGTTGACCCTTTCATATGCAGTTTACTTTGCATTACTTTACTCATGGACATCACGGCAAGGGAAATCCACAACAGCTAATAATTGTCAAGCGAGCAAATATATGGTCCAAATACATAAGTAAAGTGGATTGAACTTCTGTTGGTGACCATTCTGTAATAGGCAAATTCAAATACACTTTAGTGGAGGCAATTCCTTTCAGTTGAGGCTCACTGTTCATGACATTTTTCTGATTTTCTCTCTAAAAGAGTACAGACAACATTACATCAACACACCGCGCTAGCTTATCTTTTGGCAATTACAGCCACGTCCCTATTTCACAACCTGGTATAGTAAAGCGAAAGGGGTTAACATCATATTCACTGATAATATTGCAGGACCAGGACTTAAACATCTGAATCTCCACAGCCTCATGTCAGAATAAAGTGACCTAATGTTCATATACACGACACAATAAACAGTTTATTAATTTACGTGAGGAGTGTTTCCGATAGTTACTAGATCGTTTCATAATGTATAAATTTTAATTCTAGTGAAGGTATATTCAAAACTTCTGATGTTAACACATAAGTTAAAAAAGTGGAATAGCTCCTGTCCTTGGCTTCTCATATGTCGGAAGCTCTGTTGCAAAGGTCCCGTAGACTTCCCTTCTATTTCTTTACCTGCTACTAAGTCAGCACAGAAAAGCAGTATGGAGATACCGTTATCACACTGAGTATCAGTTCAAAGGAAAGTAATAACATTAATCCATATTTACACATACGCATAAAGACAGAAAGGAATGAAGTCCATAATGAAGGGAGACATGAGAAATTTCAAAGACGTAGTGCTATTTAGAAGCGAACACTGTAATATAAGAAATGGGCTACAGTACAATGTTGTGATTATGGTCACAGGGCTTTCTGTGTAGCCACACAAAGTTGAACATTCCACCTAAAAGACAACTTAGGAAGCAAGATTAAGATGTTGATTCAAATCATGTTGATGTTGAACTTTAAATTAATTCCTATGGCACTTCAATTATAATTGTTAATCATCTTGAGGATGATTTACAGTATCAAGATTTGCGTTCCCACAAATAATTACCTTTGTTTGTTTGTGCCTTAGTTTCCATGGCAACTATAAGGAGCATGACCTCGGTAAGAACTCTCAGGTATTGGAGGCCCAGATGTTGGATTTAAGTAATGAAAAATTCTAAATCCTATTGTATAGCAACACTTTATAATTTCCTCACTTGCAAAAAATATTATTTTCTAAAGAAAGTAATAAGAAACAAGGTCTTTGGAATCCCCTTCTCCTGGGACGAATGGTTAAGCTTGTATTTTGGGTAGTGTTCAGAAAGAAATTTGAACCTTATTATTTCGCACTATGTAAAGAACGCGGAAAAGTGCTTATTTTGAGTTGTTGATGGAAAGATGGAGTAGGAATAACATTTTTTGCGATAGTACAACGAGACAGAAAAATGAATTTTGTTAGGATAAGACCTGCTTAGGATCTTCTGCAACATCCTTGTAACTGGCCATGATTTAAAGAACGGTATCTCTCTTAGCACTGTTTCAAAGAATGACTCCTAGAGTTCTGGAGCTTAAGCGTAGAGTACATGCTGCCACCGAGTATTTGGTGCCCTCCATAATCAACTATGATTACGGTGCAAAATCAACAGATCTACGACTCTAGGTCATGTAGCACTTTAATCCTGTCAACACTACTCCATTTCACTGAGTGTATGACTCTACTATAAAGGCATCTCATTCGAAATGGTGGAATGGGCCTCTGAAGTAGAAATACTCGAGAGCGCAAACACCGTGAGAGCGGTCAAGACTTCTGAACTGCGCTGGGCTAACAAATTGTGGTGTATGTCTGATCACCAACCCACATATCTGTGCTCTATAAACAACTCCTTACTGGTAGTAAAATATGTTGAGGGACGGAATATGAGGCACAAGTATATCCTCAAGAGGCACAAGAAGAATGCTGGTGTCGAAAACCTCACTACAGAGACACAAGCTATGGACAGAGATAATTGCACAAAAGAACGCAAAGGAAACAGTAGAGGAGAACAGTAGAAGAGACTAGATACGAGTCCGGGGACAGGAAGCGTACTACAGTCATCTATTCTGAAAAGAGTCACCCAAGATACCAAAGACCACGCCAGTTAAGGACTGGTCTCATAGTTAGCACGCGTTACTGGATCAACTAACAAATAATCATCTTCAAACGTAGTGGATGGTCAAAAGAGTGAAAAGAGTCAATGTAAATGTAAGCTATAATTTCCGGCAAATATTCCTGGCAAACAAGTCCACGCTTTCTACCGACAATGCGCTATTAAGAGGAAACCGAAAATCAATTGTAATCTATCTTATGAGAAGATAAATTCATATCAGACTACGCATCGATTTTATGATACTTTATGCACATTTTGTGTTCGAGGTCGACAGTGAGTTCTCTGTACATCATTTTGTCTTCCAATGAGATACTGTTATATTCATAATCCAGGATTGATCACAGCATTTTGATAGCTTTTTTGGCCCGGCCATGTGTAAATACATATTATATATACATTATGCACTCTATCATTATCTCATTGTATAGAATGGGAACCTTTTTAGATTGTTATGGGCTCTAGAATGCTTGTACTTAAGCTATCATCTGATGTGTAACCAATTTATTTACCTGCTTTCCACAAAGGCTTTTTTAAGGCCTCTTTTGCCTGTCTCATTTACGTGGAATCCTGAATGTCTAAATCTCTTTCGACGTTTGAGTATAGAAATTTAGTATGCATCACAGAGAGAGCATAATTATATCTTTCCCACAACGGTCCATACCGCCTCATTATATGCAAAGTTAATCTTACACATTATAACAAATCAGTTCACTGTATAAAATGTAGTACAAAATAATTGAATTACTTTTCTATATAATGGCAAGGTACTGACCTGTCCTTTGAGCGGTATTCAAGATTGCAATCTATACTTAAGTACTTAAGAAGTTATTCTTTTAAGTATACTAGTTTTTAAGTACTGAAAAGGTTCTTGGTTAAAAGAATGATAGCTTAATCTAATGATGAATCTAAAAACCAAGAAAGGAGAGCGTAGGAAGACCATGATGACAAAGAATTTATCCAAATTTGACGAACACACATAATGTTGTTATTCTTAAATCTAGTGACCATATTGAATCTTTTCTTGCCTTCATTAATTCGCAACATGCAAACATTCAGTATACTCATTAGGTTGAAAAGAATGGTCCTTGACCATTCTCAAATATTTCTATAACTCGTTCTCAGTCTACGTTTGTCACATCATTGTATCGTGAACCTACGTTTACTAGTTTGTTTAGTCGTTTTGATGGTTTATTCCGTTTGAGTATAAAAAGATCTCCTATATTCTTAACTTCATTGTAGTTTCAATATTTTTTGCGGACGATATTATTAATCAGGAACTGTTGAAGCTTCGTTCTGTTGTATGTAAAATGGTTACCCGTTGCGGTTCATAAAATCGCGTGTTAATTAGTTTCTATCAAGAGTGTTTACACCTGCCCCTGCTGTTTACTCTGTAGCTAAAAGTAGTATCAGTTCAGTCGTTCCAAATTCGTACACAAAGTAAGAAACTGTGTTGCAGTGCTTAGCCCCAGGTTAACATAAGGTTTGTTTTTCGTCCACTTGTCGCATCTCCTTTTTCCCGGTCAAAAATTCAACACCTATGGTGCTCCGATCAGGTGCCGTTTATCGGTTTCAGTGTCACTGCTGTAGTGCAGTGGATCTGGATCAGACGACCAGCCAGTTCCATAGGCGCCTATCGGACCACATAGGTGTTTCTGCTTTGACTGGGAGAAAGCAGCCCTCCCTATTCCGATATTCGTTCGCATTGTAATGACTGTTGTAATACTTTGTCTTTGTATAACTTTGATTTCCTAGCAACGGCTAGCTCTAAGTTCTGCTTGTTACTCAAAGAAAGTCTTCTTTTGTCGCAACTCAAACCTTCTCTAAACTCATCCCAAAGCTCTATTCATCTGTCTCTCTTTTAAATTGCTGTTCTTCCCTTGGGACCATTACGTTACTTCTCTAACGTTGCATTGTACTGCGTTTTTTATTAAAGTTTGCTACGTTATGCGATTTTTATATTCTTAAGCTCAGAAGAGGATTATGTGTGTTCGTCAAATTTGGATTAATTCTTTGCTATTATGGTCTTCCTACGCTCTCTTTGCTGGGTTTTTATATTCATCACTAGATTAAGATTTCCACCTGGCCATTCAATTGCGAATTAGAGCTT
>JAAAKL020000406.1:0-37484 GCA_010016065.2 Carybdea cf. marsupialis auct. non (Linnaeus, 1758)
ATTGTCTGTAAATAAAACTGTTATGTTCTACTACTGGCTGACATTGTTAAAAAAACAAAAGAAGAACAAAAGCAAAACAAAAACTACTCAAATTTTTAAAAAATTAAGTGTTTGATTTAAATCGTGCCAACCCTGGTAAATACATTCTAAAATACCCGTGAATGCAGTTTTGAGCATCTTTTTCCCAAAACAATAAACATGATAGTCTAGGTTAACACTTGTTGATAATGGAATGATTTTGAGCTGTTCAGGAATCTGTCCATGAAACAGGAAGCAGCAAAATTTACAGGACAACTTAAGGGAAAACCAATGTTTTCCGCTTTCACATAATGGTATATTATAACTTTTTGGTTGATATGGAAAGGTAAATGCAGTTAAAGCCTTGCCTAAGCTCTTTCGAAACCAGACGTAGTAACTCTAGCTAAAATGTTAAGGAAACTCGTTCAATGACCGAAAAAAACCCGTTGCCACCGCCTACGAAATATCATCCAATCTAGCAACACCGAACCGGTCAGTGTTTCTAGATTGGACAAGATTTTGCATGATTAATTTTCATTTGAATCAACCGCTCAAAATTTCCTGTATTGTTTTTGACAAAGGAAGTAGAGAAAGACAGGGTAAAAAGCTGTGCAGAGGGAAGTTGTACACATAGGGAAAGAATATTGAGTAAGTATAAGTAAGAGAAAGAGGAAAAACGGACAGTAAAAGCATTTGATCTGACAGCTGGGATGTCAGAGTAGCTCTAATCCTTATCTTATACCCCATCTTGGTCCTAATTGACTTGGGAGCCAATGAGGTCCTACCTTTAAGTGTAAATAAACACATATTTTTTCCTGTTTCCGTAGTTTTTACGGAGTTGCACCATTTTACAAGTGGTTAGTGTAACCACAGGGGTCTTCAGATTTTGTACCACTTTCCTTCAAGTTTTTGGTAGATTTGACTTCGGATGTTTAAGCTTGACTTAAACGAGGTCAAAGGGTAAAAGTTTCTATTTATTGGCTCTTCAAAACTCGTTGCTGTTATGGGCCACATGTCAGGAGTGTCAGTATTGGAAGGACGCAATATTTGACTACAGTTTACGCTCGGTAAGCGAAACCTGATGAGTGAAACTGTAGTTAAATGAAACCACTTATCTAAACCCGATAAACTTCCTTTCAAGGTTGAGTCAGAATTGCTCAGCAGAAATAAAATCCTGGATAACTGGATTTTTTTTCAGTGACAGTGAGGTAAGTAAAACTAGTTTGGAAAGCATAAACTTGCGAGAAAGTTGGAACCTGGCGTAGGTGCAGCCGACGTTATGGGACAGCATGGGCTACCAATTTTCTTATAAATCAATACCAATACAATAGACATTGTACAACTTTATAACCGAGCCTAGAAAGATAACTTAACCTTCCTAATAACCATAAGTGACAATAGGACACATCAAAAGGCTTTCAAAATAGTTCTAAGAGGAGGCTTATGACCAAGGAAAATGCTGTATACTTGACTTCCCTTGTTTTCTGTATAAATTCTATTAGGATTTTAAATGGCAGTCAATTTTGCCTTTGTCCGGGGTTTCATGCCTTCTTTGGACCTAGTATTTTGTAGTGCCGATAATTCCTACGTATTCATCCCATAAGCGTAGATTCTGTTGGGGACGGGGTGAACTCGCCCCGAAAAAGGAACAACATCTGCTTTATGCCCTCACTTTTTGGCACATAAATATCAAATTGCCCACGTTTTATCCTCTTGCACCCCAGCCCACCCCCCACCCCACTCTTACAGCGATCTGCGCTCATGATTCATCTGTAGATGTGCAAATGTAAGTGAAATAGAAGAAAACTAAATCCATTGCTGCAAGGCATAGAGCGCCTACACACCCTCCGCTCGATGCACTAGCGTCAACTGCATTAGGGATGTATGACCTCACAGGGTCCCGCATAGTGATTCCTTCAGCGTCCCAACATTCTTCAAAATTGCCTCTGGGTAGGGTGAAACTAGATAAAGCCGGGTAGGAACGAAAATAGCGTTATGAGGAACCTGAATTTACTGCATGCTATTTCGTCTGCTTACAGCAATCTGGCAGCCAATATCACGCCTTACAAAGGACACGATCAATCATCATGATTGGATCTACTGTTTAAAATCTCATTGACTGGAATGGGAAAAGTTTTAATAGGAGTCTGATAATAGCTTTATTCTACAGCAACATGAAGAATAATGGATTTTGTATTGTTCAGCAGGAAGGTGTAACGAGATTGGAAACCAACTTGCCGAATTTTTAAGCATGAACAGCACTGACCTAAATATACGACATCGGAAAACAGTCCAATCCAAACACTTTCCTGTTTCGTATACGCAAAAGCTTGGGGATTATTATCAACATAAGGGCAAAGGCAGAAAGATATTAATATAGTTTCTGCGTTCCCTGTACTTCTGAATGGAATACGTTTGAGATGGAAACTAACCTTGCAACTTATAGTGCAGTTTACAAAACTTTTCTTCAAAAAGTTGGTTTATGGTACAGAATACGGAAATTTCATGAAGTGGAAAACCATTTTAGTACTGAATAGCTTTTTTCGTCTGATATTCCTCAGAGTACAAATCGTCAGAATGGAAAACGAAAAGGAAGGGATGAAACTAATAACCAATCGTGTTTTCACCATCAATGTCTGCAGAACAAAATGGTTAATCGAAGAAGTCCAATGCCTACAAAGCAACGGTGTTCTTGCTTTTATTTGAACCTCTTTCAGAACAGCAAGTAAAAGCAGACCAATCCTTTCCTATTATACGGAAGCGATCATCCGCATACATTTTTCCAGAGTCTGGCTTTTCAAGGAAGTGCTGCACTGTGGCCAAGTCACATTGCTTAGCAGTGCTTTTAGTTATTTGACTGAATTAGATCATCCATTCAGATTATTTGACTGAACTATACCCGTGCATCCCAACCTTAAGCAATTTTATTCATGAGTCTTATTTTGGCATATGAAAATTAAAAGGAAGATATAAGGTAAGAAACTATATTGGCCGCTATATACAAAAAATATATTGACCTGGTCTGTGTGAAAGTGGCTGCTGGCCTCGTTAGTTAGGTGACCGTTCTATAAAGGTAAATTTCTGAAAGAATTGTAACGGTTGGTGCATTGCTGACCGCTGTGAACAGGTAGCCATTCTACAGAGGTGGGCGCTAAGACAGGTTAGACTATATGTACTAACTCACTTATTTACGTATTTACTAGCCCAATTAATTACGCTTGCGCTTACTTTCTCAATGTGTACTAAATCGTAGATTGATGGATAGTCTACATCGTTTCTTCCTTGATTATTAGCTTTGCTATGTACGCACTAAAGAATCCGCTTTCATGCTGTTGGAGAAACTAAACTCGAAATAGACGCATAATCGTAGATAGAGAGCGAAAGCAACACTCGTCTGAACTCAAGCTAACTTAGATCAAATCTGATATCTTGAGGCAAAAAACAGAGGACTGTATAAACAAAGAACAATTGATTTAAAAAAGGAGATAACTGATTACGTACAAGAAATAGCTAATATTAGAAAACGAAAACGAGATAATGAAAGCGAGGCTATGATATAATCAACACGTAACAAAGTAACCAACTTATGCTTTTAGCGGAAGATCAAAACTATTTGTATTAAATAAAGTGGGTGCAACTCCAGCCTTTGAGACATTGTGATGTTATAAAATATACGAATACATCTGGTTGACAACTTCCCCATTTCATCATGATTATAACACATGTTAGCTGAGAGAGACGAGCAATTGAGTAAACGGATATTGAGTGATCCATTTTCGGAGGACGGAATAAAAACTGAGACAACACGCGCATGCAATAACAACCAATCGTGAAGATTATATAATGCTACGGGTTGGGCCAACTCCGTCTCTGAGTGGCAAAAGACGCTCTACGCGATCTATTGTGCACTGCAACAAAGAATCGTGGCATGCCGCTATTACGAAGCATGGCTTGAAATTCATGCACTTTAAAGTGGGACACATGCCCCTTGTCCCCCACTCTGAAGTACTCTGAACGCGTCTTTGAAGCTCTTACTGCGTAACGATACGTTTATTTCACTTGCGGTTCATAAGTTGAAAGGAAGAGTTCATAGCGTGTTTTAAGTCCGATTCTATATTTATTTGAGGGCTTTATGATTTCAGCTGTCAGATCATTTGACTCCACTTTTAATTAGTTCACCTGATCTATATAATAACTTCAAGTCCTTTGTTTGATATTACGTTAATGATTAAAACCTGCCAGATTTATGAAAAAAATCACGCTGAAGTACAGCTGGTAGACAGCAATTTGTCGGTCATTACATGCTCGTAATCTCCTGAGAACATCGTTGTCCTAAAAAATCTAAAGCGGTCTGTCTGTTCCCGTTGATCGATTCAAAGTTAGCATATGGGTTCTTGTGGCATCAATGAGTTCGAGTATAGCTGTTGGGGCTTGCTTAAGTGGTTGATATATTTGTCATATGTTTAAGATGTGGGAATCATGTCTTTATATGGAAATTATGGTTTATAAAAAGTTGTAAAATGTAAAATACCCGGAGATCTTCCAAATTGATTTAGATAGCGGTTATGTTATTTCAAAATTTTGGACGATATTTTGTCATATCTGTACAAAGCCGTTGTTATATCTAGAGACGTGAGGACTTGTCAGGCTAAAAGACACAACGTACTCGCTCCTTCTGGCTCCCTTACTTGCATACTCAGGTCTCATTGGTTGGAAATAGGAAACTTAAGTTGTAACTTTCATTCTCCTCTCTGTTTACACAGCTTAATTTATTTGCTCTACAATTTTGTATTGAGCACTCTCGTATCGAATTGTACATATGCACTTGTAATATATATATAAATGTATAATAAAAAGTATCACGGAATAAAAACCATAGCTAAAATAATTTAAAACCATGGAAGGCTTGGTTGCTTTCGCAAGCTTTCTGAAGTCCCATCCTCCTTCAGGCAGGAGAAGCAATCGACACAGCAATTTCTTGCAATCTGATGGAGTTTAAAATTAACTTATTCGCCTGTTTTCAAAAAACATTCAGGGACAGAAGCTAGGTAGATCGCGCATCGTAGGCCCTTGACTTGAGTGTTGTATTTACTAGAATGAGGCGCTTGTCCGCGAGTAACGATTACTAAATCGTTGAGATCTGAAATTCAGTCCTTTTTTAAGGTCCGCCCTTAATTTGGGATACTATGTATGTTTATATTTTGCATGTGTGTAGAAATATTATAAATGGTGAAATTTGTATCATCTGTCTTGAAACAGCCATGCTCTGGACTGGAAATTTCCTAAGAACGCCATGACAGTTTGACTCAATTGCTCAGACCTAACTCCCTTCCTCAGACTCATAACAGGAGAACGCATTCGTAATGAAATTCGTGATCAATCTCTTATGCTTGCCTATATTTTAAACTGTTGATCAGGTTAACTTTGCTTGGATAGATACAAAGAAACGTGGGTAAACCACAGATAACGCCTGACACCAGCTCAGATTCTCGGTACAGTAATCATTCATCGACAGGAAATGATCCGTAATAAGAGAAAGTTACGTATTGAACCATTCTTCAGTGAGTCATTTCTTTAACATAATCCACAATGTAAACTATTCATTGTTCTTAATTTATTCGTATCAATTTTCGTTAGGATATTAAACTTAACGAATGTACCTCCGTGACTTGTCTTAAAGCGTATTTCGACTTTTAATAGGGCAGAGCATATATATCAAGCACGATCTGATGACTCCACTTCCATGAGCTCTGACGCTCCAAATTCTCTCGAAAGCAAGCCATATGTAAAATAACGGATAGTGAAGGGGGGAGGTGGAGACTCAACAAAAAGGACAGCTGGACACCCTAATAGTACTAAATATTACTCGCCCACTAATATATGGCCTTATCTGCAGTGAAAATGCCAAGTTTTGTCATCGAAATAGCAAAATTTCTACTGTCCACCAGTGACACAGTAGGCTCATAAAAAACCCAATCCATGGGTAATGAATACCAACAGTCACTCACAAGAGGGACATGTAGAAAAGGCATTTGAGACCAGAACAAGGAATTGATTTATTTTGATATAGAGCTAACATTTTATCACAAATCTTTGCAATGACCAACACTAATTTTTAATATCTTCAACGAAAATATAGCCTTTTCTCTTTATAGTTTGAGCAAAGAAATTTTATGGTACTTCTGTCAAACATCAATATAAAATGTCGAGCTAGTTAGCGGCTAAGATCGAGGATTTCCTTTGAATTGTTTAAAAGTTGATGGATGCCCCTCAGTCAAAAAAATAAAATCAGTAAATTTCGATAATATCTAAAAGTCATTCTGTTAGCATTAAGGGCCATACTTTCATATCACAACTTTTTACAACTTAAGAATGTAGCATCAGTACATAAAACATGGTGTAGGGTTTGTGACTGTTTGGTCGTTTATGGCTTCCAGCAGCTGAAAAAAGGAAGAGGTTTTAGAGAATTTTTATCAAGGCAGGCATTATTATCATCAGAAAATTTTGGGATTTCGCAGATAGTCGCCAAGTCATTCATATAGCGCTCGATATCTCTCTCAGAGAGGTACCCTAAAGGATGTGCTGGTTTGAGCGAGAGCAACTGTCTTCCTTATTATTCACGGGGGTCGACATCTGCATAAAAACGGAAATAGGCGTGGAATTCTTCGTGCCGATCGTTATCGTTTGTGTGCGAATCATCATCGCACCTAACTGAGGCAAATAGAAGAGGACGAGTGGGTAGGAGGAACAAGGAAGAACAGCGGGTTTGGGAATATAAGGAAATACATCGGTACAGAGAGCGATCGTTTGATAAAATATTCCCACAAAGACTCACAGAGGCAAGGTAAGTCAGAAATAATAGATCCTTAAAGTCATCCGTGTCGTGTTCTTTGTCTGGATTTGTTTGTTTTGGAACAGTGGTATATTTTCACGAAGACTGAAATAGGATTTGGGACCAGGTGGAACTAGTTTTAAGCGTGCCAGAAACTGATCGTCTGCCCTGACCCATGAGCCATAATAGACTGTAAGAAGACACGGAAACACCATGAATTATTGATGATCAAGATGTGACTGCTCATTCGTATTTAGCAGATCGCTATCTGCCGTATTTGTGTCATGACCGCCTATCTTTTTTAGGATCATCCTCTAGCGCTTTGTGTAGCCTGTTGGATTTTACTGAGGTGAAAATAATTACACCAAAACAGACAGTCAGATCTTATACTCCTAGGTTGGGTAGTTAATAAACTGCGTATTGAGATTTTGTTTGGTTCATTGATAAGACAATATGGGGTTTTTAAGGCTTCTGACACTGAACTGTCCAGATTTACATATAGGCTTAACAGTTCACGCTATGTTTACAGGGAAACAGAGCCAGAACTAGGAAGAATATCTACGTTAGTGTTATGAATAGTCAGCGTTCAGTTGTGTGGTATATCATAGTGGTATGATCACAGGAGAAACGAATACGTTGCAGCTATTTGAGTAGCTGATTCGGCCCGAGGAAGGCTTCCCTGATCATGAGATCGCCTAAAATTCCTTGTTGTTTTACAAGTTCCTTAAGATTGGGAACCGCAAAGCAGCGATAAATATGGAAAGTAAAACAAAGGCCAACAGCAACAGGATAGTAAAAGCACGCTTCTTTTAGCGGAGGATTAATTAGTGGCATGCTCTAGTTATTTTGTAAACCACTTTTCTTTCAGATCAACCCAATGATTTACTGAAGCCTTCGATATTATTGATACTTGCGAGTGAATATTAAAATGTATCACGACCTGCAATTATTACAGATCATAGCCTATTATTGCAGACCACGTTATCACTTGTATCTTAATATTTAATACTAAATACTATAATATTCTTGTTGTTACTAATCAGTCTAGTCTACGTTGTACATATCATGCCGAGATTGAGTGACAGTCGCTCCTGAAGGATTATGCAATATTATTATGAAAAGAGAGAGACCTCGGTCAACACAAGAGAGTTGTTCTGTATTACTACACAATAAAGACGTACTGGTTACCCTTGTAGTTAAATGGAGTATTCTGTTCATGTGTCACTTCTTTAATCATTGTTGTTCCCTGTTAAATGGAGAACTAGCCGGGTCAGGGAATGACATTAAGAGGTTTTATCCTGGGAGTTCTGCACAGCCTGTCCATGGGAACTGCTTTAATGCAAATGACCTGGTCACCACTGCTGAGACTCTGCAAAAGCTACTTGAGAAATAGAATGAATGACTTGAAGGAAAAGGCTTAAAAGTATATTTCGGTTAGACCAAGGTAATGTTTTCAGGTAGGGACACCTTTGCCAGATTGGGAAAATATTCATGTGGTATGTGCTGGAGAGGTATGGGTCTTAATTCAATCTTCTGTGAAGGGTGCTTATCCTGGATTAGCCAATGGTGTTCTGGTATCCAAAGTAGGCTCTCCCAAAACCCAGATCTTAGGTGCCAGTATTGCTGTAGAACTGCTCAAACTATTGATGTCAGACCAATTTGAGAAGTGGTATTTGGCAACAGCAGGCAGAAAGTGGTAAACAGGTTTACTGTCTGCCAATGTTGACCTTCAAGGCTATATCACTTAGTATTTAGGGTAGGGCCTACAATACCAATGAGAGTTCTCTGGTGCAACCACCTTTTCTGGTTTCGTGCAAAGAAGAAAAACTTGTATCAACAACTGCACACTTTTCAAAGTTGAAAGTAGAGATCCTAATTGCACCAATAAAGCCTTGATCTTTCCTCAGGAATAGATGCCTCTAACCTAACTGTAAGATGTAAATTACTGCTGCTGCTTTTAGAAGCACACCAACATATAAATAATGGAAAGTTAGGGCAACAGAGAATCAAGCATAATGCAGACAGTTGGGAAGGAGAGTAGGTGCTTATCACCTTACTTCAGCATGAAGACATAAAAATGGGTCTTGTGTACATTGATACACTTATCTATCAACCTATCAACCTACTTGTGTATACATGCATCCATAAATACATAAAGTTTGGTAGTGTACACCCGTTATTGTCATTACAGTCCTCTTATCTAAGATCATATATGTGTCACGAAAATATTTTAACTATTTTTGTTCAGTTGAAAACATTAGTATTCTTTTGAACTAATAATAACTTTTTGCCATGTAACAAAATAGAAATATTGTGACCAAACTTGGCTTTCAATAACTTAACAGTCCATTAAGCCATGTCATAAGGAACTTGGTGCTTTAATAGTGCAACTGCTGTGTTAACAATATCTCAGTTTTAGCTTCTAGCTGGCTGCCAGAACAAAAGCTCTAAGCGCTTCCTATTTGCAATCTTAGATGGACAGATAACTTGAGAACATTGGTATTGAATCAACTGTGCGTGTAATCATCTTCAAAACAGTTCCAAGAAAGAAGGCGCTAATCTCACTAGGTTACCACGGAAGAAAAATGTCTTGTAAGGAGGTTTACTGAAATGTTAACATTGTGACTTATTCGATGTCACTAAAAGGTCAAAGAAATTGGACTTACTGTGATTTGCATTTCACGAGTATGCTTCGCGTTGTACTAGTAGCTATTTTGTATTAAGCTCCCCTGCCTGACACCAATTACATCTGTTTCTCCCATAGACTATCCTAGACAGATGAGAATCTATCAACGAGGGACGGGGGGGGGAGCTCCCGTTCATATTTTACAAAATAAGCCCTAGCTATATTACAGAAAGAATTATGCAAATACTGTCTCTTGTAGCGCAGCATTGACGAAAAGAAATCGCTCATTAGCAATGCGTATCATATTGCAATACTGTAATGAGATGCTTGATTGAAGACATAGTTTAAACTCACCGCATTATGCAAACCATGTGATTTGATAGATACAGGGCAGCAAACTCGTCAACACAAGAGATCATAGCAGCCTCACAACGTTTCTTGGCATACGATGTACCGTATATTTTGGGTTAAGACACAACCCATTGACAGTTGACAAAATTTCGGTCACGAACAATATCTTACTGGGGCAAATCTGACCTAAATGCATCCTCACTAAGTTAACTTCATGTGTTACTGGGATGAAATTCTTACACATCCCTGCTGATGTAATGAGATAATTAAAGAAATCTTCGTGCAAATAAAATGCTTAACTGTGAAGCTCCAACAAAAGGGTCCCTATGTAAACAGAACTGTAAGTTGAGTGCACTATGCAGTATGAAGCTTATGCGATGCGTTATCTAACTGTAGTAGATATCAAACATCCTCCTACTGTGACGCTGATTGAACTTCTATCGCCACATGCAAGACGGTATTTTGTTCTCTTGCATGCACGTTGATCATGTACCACGAAGATACCATGTCCAAATCCCTGACATCTGCGCGGCTCGTGACTTATCATGGCCTTCCCAAGGACCAATCCTGTTCGTTTTTACCAGGATCCAAGGGCACGAGATGTGCAAAAACATTGCGCGGTACGTTCATGTGAAAATAGTGAAATTTAAGACTTAAAATTAAACTGATATACATAGGGCCTACGACCCAGTTTTCGGTATTAGACAGCCTACCACTACACAAGTTAAGTACAAGGGAGCAATCGAGAGTAACCAGAGTGGGCATCAAACGTACGGAATGAACTTCACAATCCCTACCTGAGAAAATGGCTCCTTGGCTTTGTTATACGCCTTGCAGATGACAGAAGTGACTGTGCCATGTGTAGTAGTAAATCGTGTTTTGATCCTAAAGACTGTTAGCTTCCGCTGTAAATGTCAAATGTTACAATGGCACCTGAAAGCAGATTCACCCGAATGCAGCATATGAGGTTGTTGCGACACAATCATTTTACATGAAAGACTTACGCAATCAGCCAATCAATGAGCCAGACTGCAGAAAGGAACCAATGAGAGGACTCGTCAAGCGATTCTGAATCGGCGATAACAATCACAATGGAATCGGCAGGTCTTGGGGGTGTGCGTGCTGCTAGACCAATCGCAAGGCCTGTAGTATAAATGGCCGCTAATAGCTGCACGTGCTACCTGTCTGAGTGCATAGAGTTCAAGGACAAAGGCCATTCGATTGAACTGTGTTACCGGTATGTAATAGGCAATTTTTCGTTAAGATACTTTCCTGTTGAAACCTCCATCCAGTCTTGAAAGAGACACAGAGATGTATTTAGGACAAGGCTAAATCGATAAAAAGAAGCGGAAAATTGATAGTTGATAATTTTTAAGAAGAGAGTCTAGGTTGTCAGTTGCCTAAGCGTAAAGGATAAACATGGTGTCAATAAATAACGGCCTTTTAACAGATACCCTATTACAGATGTCGAAGACTCCAATGCTCTCACTGGGGACAAAAGAAAACTTTACCAATACTTAGTCGTTATGTCACTGAACTTTTCGCATGATCTGTTCAACCGAGATTTGTTAGACACATTCATTACAACACATTGAACAAACATTTATATCAATCTACTACAACCAATAAATCAGAATACAAATAGAAGAGGAAGTGAAGACTGCTTTGTTAGTATAGAATCTGGGTACAAGGACCGCAGTGACGGGCAAAAAGGATCTGAATGTATTATCTGCTGTGATGCTAAAATATGCTGAGTCACTATTCATATGCTCTGACGGATACGTCTTCAGATTATTTCCAGCCTTCAGATCTTTAAGCCTATTAGGGCTGCTTTTTTATTTTTTATGCGACAGTAGGTGCAATCTTAGAACTTTAAAATCTTTGTAACCAAAAGTAGATTGGTCCCATACATGCACATGGTCACTTCTCGGTGGTCAGATTGTCTATACCACAGAATAGCAAGGAAACAGATGAGCAACGAATGTCGATACGTTTGATGATTTGCACGTCACCAGTTTCACGAAAACTGCCATAATATATCAGCTGCGTTTCCACACAACAGCAAAGCGAGGCAAAGAAACTTCCCTTGCAGAGCTTGCATATAAATTCAGTTTACCTTTCAACACCAGGGAACTCCAACAGATGGACATTTCTTGATGATAATCTCTCTCTTGAGTGACTTGAGTCTTTAACTTTTCATGTCACGTTACCTTGTGAACTCGCAAATCGTTGTTGTCTTCACTAGTCGATCATACCAAGCTCTTTTTACACGTTTGATAAACAAATATAATAACTGACTGCACAATATACACTGCACTGTCTGTTAAAATCCCGCAGTATATATCTAGATTATGGTAAACAGGAACCCGTCCTTCTAACAGAAAAAATTACTATTAATCAAAGTATACAGGAAACTCCGTGTATTGGTCGACTACTCGATTGCAATAATTGACGCTTGATGACGTAAGGATTGGCGCATGCATTAGAATAATTATAATTCGTTTAACAATCCCACTCGCCAACCATTTTAAATCAAATGTCAAATGTTCATACCAATGTTCTGTACTTGCAAACGATTTCGGAAACGTTTGAAAAGTTCTCTCAGTATTGGTTTTGTCAAAACATCCCCTAACCTCTTATGAGTCGGATAATATACTAAATATACTAACTTGATTCGCTTCTACAACATCACGTATGTTTCACAACAATATTCTTGGTTCCAGCATGGAACTTAGGGCTCCTTGAAAACGCGACATAACCTTGATTACCTTCATGAACCACTGTAGCTTTCTTCTGTTCTAAACCTGATCTCATAAGCAATTGTTTCCATCACACTGCTTCTTGCGCTACTCTGCCAGCCACTACATATTCAGCTTTGGTTGATGACAAAGAGGTTGTGGGTTGTCTCTTACCTGCACATGGCGTTAAATTCCCTTCTAAGTGAAATAAAACCCCGCTCTTTGACTTTCTATCTTCAGTACCACCGCAGTCTTCATTTACATAACCGCTCAAGCGCAAGTCTTTTCCTCGCGATGATTTAAAAAACAAACCATTGTTTAAAGTGCCTCTTATGTATCTGAAAAACCTTTCGACTGCTTTCCAATGTTCAGCACAAGGATTTGCACTGTACTGATACACAGAAGTTAATGCTGCTGCCAAGATAGGTCTTGTTTCTCACATAGTATATGTAACACCTCCAATCTCCGCTTGACAGAGTTTCAATTCAATAGTTCGTCTTCTTTCTTTATTAACGTCAAACCTAGATCTTGAGGTGTTGACAGAGGCCTTAAATTATGCATACGAAACCTCTGTAGTAAGTCCTTAAGATAGCTAAGATAGTGAAAAACACATTTTCCCTTACTTTCTTTTGCGAATCGTCTGAATACCTTCGCGGAATTTCAACTCTCCTAACTCTTTCATCTGCATGCTACTCAATATTTCTGCTGCTCTTTCTCCCTAAAAATTCAATGCAGTTTGTTGCTTGAATTAAATCATAAATGTACAGTGCTAGGATAGGGAACTTATCATCCACTGATTTCACATAAACGCAACGATTTCCATCGCATTCCTTGTAGCCGATTTGGTGTAAGAGTGCATCAATAGTGTAAAACCAACATCTGAATGTCTGTTTCAGTTCGTATAAACATTTCTGTACCTAACAGACTAGATGTTCACTGCCTACCGTTTAAAACGTTTAGTTTGCTACACACAATATTTTTTTCGGAGAATCTACCATGCACAAAGGCAGTTTGAACATCCATTTGATGTACTTCTAAATTTAATTTAGTGACCAATGCCAAAAATGATACTTATGGATACAAAGCGAGCAATAGGGGAAATGGATCTCAAATCAGTTCCTTGCTGTTTCGAGTATCTCTGAGCTACTAACCGTGCCTTACAACGATCAATAGATCCATCAGCATTTTTCTTAATTTTATATAACCACTTTAAACCTATATCACTGCGATTTTCTGCTAACTCTAATAGCTTTCACTATTCTTAATCTATAACTGATAGTGTTCATTTTCCATCGGTCTTTGCCATTGCTCCCTCGAAACACTTCATAACTCCTTTTTCCAATGATTTTGACTGAGTAAAATCTCACTTAGTATTTTCCTCAACAACCGTTATCCATATCTTTCAGGTTCGCTATGCATGATGGTTGAACGTCGCGTGTTCACTTTATAGTTCGCTATCTGCTTCCTCATTTATTTCCTCCGCATGATCAGGTACATTTTTATTTATCACATCTACATGTACATTTTCTCTCACTTCTCGTAAATTTTCACAATCACCTTTGGTTTCTTATAGTTCTACTTCATGTTCTGTTTTTAAAATAGGCGTGATCCTCTTGCGAACACTAATACTGTTCTCGATGAATTTTACCTCTCGGTCTATGATTACTTTTCTAGTTTTAAGTATAAATAATCTGTATCCTTTGGTTTCACTACTATGACCAAATAAATAACAATAATCACTCTTTGGTGCCAATTGGTTCTTATTTCTTTGGGTATGTGTGCAAAGCAATCACATCCGAATGTTCGATTATGTCTAACAATGGGCTTTCTGGGGTAAAAAATCTCAAAAGATACTCTACAGATACTTTGACAGTTGGTACTCGCGTATTAAAGGAAACAAAACCAACAGCACTGCCTTTCACCTAAATAACCAGTTGGCCCACATCACCATGAAGATGTCTTCTGATGATAAGATACTCCCTTCACGCTCCGGACCTAAATATATGGAGTTACCCTGGCTACAAAACTCACATGCCGCACACACCTAGAAAATACCTCACAAAAACTTTAATCTAGAGTAGCTATTATTATAATATGGAATGACTATATTTCACTTTATATATGGTCTTTCAATGAAGTCCTTTTGGTTAGACCGGAATCCTGAGCTGCCCAAGCACTAACTTTGGTTCGAGCACATGGAGATCAAGTCCAACCAAACTCAAGCTTCTTCCTCGACATTCGGGTTTCATCAAACTTCCATGAAAATCCGTCAAACCTTCTGCATCCTTCCTTCACAGAGCGCTTCTAGTCCACTCGGTTATTTACGGATTCTGCCCAATTTCAAACATCCTTACCCAGGGATTTCAGATTGCTCTTAACACAGTATTTATACATCTTCCTTGTGGCTTCTGCGCTGGACGTTTTCAATGTACAAGGTCACCGTAAAACAATTATTTTGGGAACCTGTGGTCTTGCATGCGCACTACATGTCCTGCCTAGCGCATCTGATCGTTGATTATCATCGTCTCGATACTTGAGCAGTCGACTTGCTGGAGAACCACTGTGCCTGGGGTTCTGTATTACCAGTCTATTTTGAATATTGGCCGTAGATATTTTTGGTGGAACCGTTCCTGACATTTTAAGTTAAAGCGATAAGTAGACCATGTTTCTGACGAATACTGTAAGGCCATCAAAACACACGCTCTGTACACGGCCACTTTGGTTTTCTTTGAAACTCCCCTATCTGACCACAAACGCTTCTCCAGTTTACCAAAAGCTACACAAGCCTTTTGGATACGTGCGCGTATTTCTGAATCTAAAGAACCATCCCTTAATATGGTACTCCCAAGATATAAGAATGTGTCCACAACTCCTAACCTGGTTCCATTTACTATGATATTAGGTTGAGTGTAATGATCACCTGGGGCAGGAGTAAACATAACCGTGGTCTTCTGCCAACGTATTGTGAGACCAAAAGCAGTACTAGCCATTAAGAATCTATCTAACAAGACCTACATTTCTTCCTCAGTATGTGTAATGAAACTGCGTCATAAGCATAAAGAAAGTCTCGCACTACAACATGGAATGTTTTAGACCTAGTACTAAATCTCCTGAGATCGAACACTCTATAAGTTGTTCTAAATCGCACGTTAATACCAATGTCGCAGTCCTGAAAGGCGTATGTGGGCACGGCAAAATATATGGAAAAAGGGTTGGCGCAGAAATATCACCTTGTTTAACACCATTGTCTATGGATATTTTGTCTGATAGTGACCGGTTGAATAAGACACGCGCTATCATGTCTCGATGTAGCTCTCTAAACAT
Organism: Carybdea cf. marsupialis auct. non (Linnaeus, 1758); assembly: GCA_010016065.2. Classification (NCBI taxonomy): domain Eukaryota; kingdom Metazoa; phylum Cnidaria; class Cubozoa; order Carybdeida; family Carybdeidae; genus Carybdea; species Carybdea cf. marsupialis auct. non (Linnaeus, 1758). The sequence goes on from JAAAKL020000406.1 coordinate 15,890, forward strand.
ACTGACGAAAGTCGAAAGGCATTCCATTACCAGAATCTTCCATAATGCTTCACGGTTAACAGTATCAAATGCCTTAGTTAGGTCTACGAAGACTTGAATCAGTGGAACATGCTGTTCGATACGCTTCTCCTGCAGTTGTCTCGCATAAAAAATCGTATCCACTGTGCCTTTACTTGAACGGAAGGCACATTGCGCTTCAAGAATGACTGCATGAGTCACACATGAGTCACCATTCTATTTAACATTAATCTTGACAGGACCTTACCAACAATTTCCAGAAAATTGACACCAAGGCGTCTGTCACAAACAGATTTCTGATCTTTGCTTTTGTACAAGGACACGAGGAAGCCGTCAATGCAGCTTTGGGGTATCGGAGTTCATTCCCAGGTCTTTTCGCTCGAAAGCGAGTATGGCACAAAAAATATAAATGATTTTATATTATCACCACCATTTTGTAAAAGTTCAATTGGGATGCCATCTAAGCCATGTGCTTTACCTGTACTGATCTTCTTGATGGACATATCTACCTCTGCTCTCAACGGAGCAACATCCATCCATCTTTTTGTGGAATACTATCAACTGTTGCTTCGTCAACTACTAACTGCTTAAAGAACAAATCAGTCAAAAATGTTCTCTCCAACGACCCATAACACGTCGAATACATACATGTATACATACATGTGTAGCAGTAATTCCCCTCTTTAATTTGTATTATCCTGTATTTTTACTAGTTGTGTTACTATTTGCCTCTGTTCTTTGTATTTGTCTGATCATGCCAACCTGATGTTCTGGTCACGTGTAATATTGCTTTTTGTATGTTATTCTGTCCTGTGTGTCTGATGAACTTTTGGTACAATGGTTCCCTTTTGTCTAGTGTGTTTGTCTCTCTTTGATTGGCTAATTTCTATCTATTGTACATAGTACGTAAAACCAATTGTATGACGCTTGTAGATCAGATGGTGTTTGGGTTTCAAGGAGTTTGTGTTGTTTTGCAGACTGACTTTTGTTTAATAATCGATGGTAGACGCCTGATGGCTGTTTGAATCTTTCGAGTTTTTATTTAATTGCACGAACGCTTTTTAACCAAGATGTACTACACATGTAAGCATCAATATATACATACTCTCTTTTATTAGTATAGATAATGATAAACGTAAAGATAGATGGAGTACCAACCTCTCCAGTAACATAAGCACCTTGCGTTTGATAGAAGGGAATACAACGAGAATATCAGCGACTTCAAGATTACATTGTACACAGATGAAAAGACACGAACGTAAAAACCCAGGAAACTCATAGAAATGAAATATTTACTCACACTTCTTTACTCCAAATTTCCTTAAACTTTTCCTTTTGTAGAGAGTGCCATTGAGGCAATGCGATCCATCGTACGAGATCGAATTACAAAACCTTGACAGTGCCTGAATATCTTAAACATTCCCATGTAATAAATATCTTCTTTATACTTAAATAAACGGGTAGACATAGAAGAAGGATACACTGGTGGATATGTAATAACATAACCAATACCCAGACTCCAAATACAAAAGACCTCATATGGCATTATGTATCAAACTAGGTGCGTGACATAAACATTGTCATTTTTTATACTTTTCCGTATTCCGGTTTTTTCCGTATGCGGAGGGAAAGTGTGACATCACGATTTTAAAAATCTTTGAATTATGGAAAAAATACTCAATTTTCATATTGCCCTATTAGAAAGAACGTCAATGGCTAAAATTGAGATCGTTGCTCTTTCCCAACACCGAGATATCAGCATTCAACATTTTAAATATCTCTAACAAAACCTTCTTATTTGATGCTGGTTCCCAACGTAAAGAACTAAGGAATATAAACAGAGTTTTGACCAGAGATTTTTAAAATTCAAACGCCTCTAGTTTAAGCACTATATACACTGCAGCATGGTATTTTGGGAAACAGCCTATTCCAGGTTTGCCTTCTGATATCTGGAGTCAAATATTACTATTTCCAAAACACTTGATTTGTGACGTCATCACTTTCCCTCCGCATTGTCTTTTCATATTCTTTTAAAAGCTAAGCCCACGGTTACAATCCCTTGTTCTTTACGCCATATGAAGACATTAAAATTTACCTGCACTATAAAAATGCTGATGATACTCAGAGAAGTTGTAAATGTCCAATGTCCCTAGACTTGGAAATACGTTCCTTCTCAACTGTAGGTAGATCCTTCTAGAAGCCATCTTCTACAATATGCTGTAGAGTTTTTGTCCACGTCACTCCCTTTTTGACTAATAGCCACCAATCCATGGAATGGTAGTAAAACATTTCTTTCTAGAAACCAGAAAAACCAAACCTGGTTCACTAATAAGGACGAGCTTAGATTCTTAGCACACAAACTTACTATTTCTCAACCCAATAAACATTGCCAGCAAGCCGTTTGGCGTTAATCTATAGGGTACTATGGCAATTTTCAAATCGTTCCCATATGAAGTGCACTTATAGGGACGCTGCAATAACAGTAAATCAAAATTACGAACTCCATTGTTTCTCATATTATTCTATGTTTCTATCAAAGGCTATAATGCTTTCGCTCGCTCTCTCTTTACCATTTAATTTTTTATCAGTGACATCAACTTCAGATAAACGACTAAATAATAATAATAATAAACAATCCTCATCTTTGATATCTTCATACACTGTTCACATCTCCACAAACAATAGCAGAAGCCAATATACCACGTTTGTCCCGGGATGTAAATTATTGTTGTGAATCCAATCCTACCCTGCAGCGTTCCTTTTCCTCTTGCAGATGCAAATACTCTTTACGAGTTGAACGACCTGCTTTCTTGCATTTGGCTTCATAAAGAAAAAAACACTGGGATCACTAACAATATTTAAGACGCATATGTTTGCAAGAACATAACTTGTCCATGTATATTTATATTGTACCACTGTCAAATCAAGCATTAGCATACTCAAAATATCAGGAATACTCCAGAAACAAACGAATGTTAATGTTATTATAAAAGCAAGACGTAACAAGCGAAGATCGCTCTTTCTCATTTCCATCATCTGTTTTTGATGAACTTGTTCTCGTATTGTTTTGCTTCCTAATATCTCTTTTCGTCTTCTTGTTTTGATGATGAGAAGTGGATAAGCAATGACGAATGTCAAAACACACATGAAGTTTAACGATCTTACGAAGAGCAGTATTTCCCATACCTTGAAAGAGATGATAAATGTGAGGATGCCACAAATGTATGCAAAGCTGAGACAACCGTGAATGCGTCTTTTAGTAACAAGGACACGATGCTTCATCACAAATAAAATGGCTGATAGTCGATCTATGGTAAGACACATGATCATAACCATAACACAGCCATAGGAACTCATGATGAAGCAGTATACTACGTCCTCAAATGTTTGATCCATTCTAAGGGCCCATATTGTATTAAGAGCTATATAAGCCCACGCTATTATTTCCTCTGATAAAGCAATATGAAACAAAATAATGCTTTGATTGTTTGAGTTATATCCCATTCCTTTGATAGCATATAACATTAATCCGTTGAGTATTATTCCGAGCAGCAATGCTGTTATAGATGTAACAAATATCACTAACTCTACTATCTCCATTGATGAATCTGACGAAATGTGATATGTTGTACGGTTTATTTCTTCCTGGTTGAAACTACCTGTCGTTATTAACTACATTTGAGCATTTCATATGGACAGTAATTAGTGTGCATATGATTGAAGATTAAGGGCCCTTCAAGATCTAACAAATCATGAATTATTTATTAGAAGATGCAAAGAACCAGTCACTGATGTTCCCTCTCTGGCAAATCATCGAGTTAATGTTTGGGTAAAAAATATTTTTAATTATATTATGTTGGGGCGAGGGTAAGGCTAATTATGATCAAGTTTTTACCAAACACTGGCAAACGGCGATCATCTGGACTGGACTTTTTCGAACAGTTTATATGGGAAATTGTAGAACTGAAACACATTATAGCAAACAACTCCTATGAGAATGGCACTTTTGTGGGTAAATCTGTCAGTAGCGAACAAATTTTGTATCCCGACAAAGCATAGGCCTCTTCGTTCTGATAAATATAGATTGTAGAGCAGCAAAGTGAAATAGAGAATTAATGCCGTACAGGCTGGTTTTTAGCTTGGTTTTAATTAAATGTTGGCCGTTTTCTTATTTACGTTAGTTTTACATACCCCACCCTAAGTAAAGTTGTCGATACCTTCTACCGTTCCATTATAATTTTACATGTTTTTACTTCTAATGTCCGTTTTCTTCTTGCATTTTTTGATTATTAAAAGTAAGTCATGTTCAAATAAGCACAAGATTTAGGAGAAATATTATTCACAATCTCCCAAGTCCAAATAAGCGCCCAGGTCCAAATAAGTGCCCAGATCGGAATAAGCTACCATTACATATTAAAGGGTTGAGAAAGAAACAAAGCCTAATGAAAACCAGGTGTTGAAAGGTCTGGAATGTTTATGCTTATAGCTGATGAAGACAATGAAGATCTATTGATTGATTGATTGATTGATTAATCGATTAGAGGGCTTTAATTGTGACAGAAATATTGAGGGGGCTACATTTTGAAATTAATGAAATGGAAAAATATCGCCCACCATGGTTGGGTGACAGAAAAAATGTTCAAAATCTGCTTTTCAGAAACGGCCCCTGATGTACATTCTGACATAAATAGAAAGCTTTTTGGATAGCACAAAATATTAAAATATTCCATTCCTTATAAGCATTAAAATTTCTGCTAAAAGTCTCTTAACCATTTGTTTCCATAAAATGTATCATTATGTAACTTAATCCATCACTTTGTACCTAGCCTATGGAATAAATTTTGGGTAAAAATGCAATTTGAAAGAGTTTTGTCAGAGTTTCTTTTAAGCTTTTAATTCTCTTAATTACCATATAGTTGATGGGCAAGAAAATATTAACGATTTACAACCAGACGCTGTCCTGTTCTAGTCGTTCACTTGCAAACATATCTCATATCTCAAAAAATTATGAATAATATTTTGCTGAGGTTTTTATTTAAAATTATGGCTTTACAATCTTGCAAATACATATTTTCTTCTGTCAGAACTGTCCCAAAAATCCGTCTAATAAACTGATTTCAGGTCGATGTTATCAAACTTTTCTTAATGCACTTTGATAGACATGTTATGATTAAGCATGTTCTGATTCATCGTGCATGTACGTGTTTATACGTCTCATTGCAGTAAAAGCACGTTCACTTGTAATATTGCTTGCTGGCATTACGGGGCAGTATTGTGCTAACTTAATGGCTTAATCTAAAATTAAACGCCAACTTTTGCTGAGCTCTTGTAAATGCCGCATAACTTCCATCAGACTAATACCTGAAGAATTATCTTTAAACGAGCACCACAAACTCTGTAGCTGAACTTGTTGCTGAGTGAAGTCAAGCTCATTCTCTTATTTCCTTCTCAACAAATTCATAGCAGTATCACAATTCTCACCGACTGCTCCGATTAAAAGTACTTTCTCTAGGTTTTAGTAAACCTGGTAATCAAGCTGATCGAAGCAGTCTTTTATGGTAGAAACAACTGCGACCCTGTTATTGAGAAAAAATACTTTGAACGTAAATATATGGGGCTTCAGCCCCCTAGCCCCCCTACAGTTTCGCCCATTTATTAGGAGGTTTGGTTTTAATCTATTCTATAGAAATCTTTCAATTTCTTGATAAGCGCCCAGTCTGAATAAGCGCCTACCAAAAATCATAGAGTAGCCAACAGTCGATGAATAGGAAGACACCTTCTGTCGTCAGACTTACGAATAAAAGCAATGGTACACATCCTTTTGTTAGCCGTCCAGATATTCAGGCTTTGAAGAAATGTATTTCTTGCTCTTCCTCGAGGTCTCCTGGTGCCAAAAAGAGCAGGCTTTTTTAAGTCACCATGCCCATTGAGATGACCAACAAATCGACGTTGCCTTTTTCTTATCAATTTGACTCGAGATCTTCTAGTGCTGGCCCTTTCTAAAACTTCATCGGTTGCAACTTTCTCTGTCCAGGATATTCTCACCATTCTCCAAATAAACCACATCTCCAAAGCTTCTGGTTTTGCAAGAATTGTTGTATTTATGTTCCAACATTAACAACCATTTATCGATACAGACCAAACATACGCATTAATAACCCTGTGCTTGGTGTTGATCTTCCTCTTCCTATTTCTCAAAAAAGATTTACAGAATCCTTTAAACACTCGCTACTTCTTATAGTTTCTGCCTATATTTCCATGTATATGTTGCATAATTTATTTGTTGTATTTATGGAGCATGTCGTCGTGTAGCTAAAGAGCTTTCGGGGTTAGATGAAAAATTATTAAACTGCAAGTGGTGTGCATAGCAGTTGAGATGAAAATCAGTATTGCCGTTGGATTACATTCTACTTGCAGATTTCCTTTTAGATGCCATGGCGTAGTATAATACACCGTAGTATAAGCCGTAACATAGTACACTGTAGTTTAAGCCATAGTAAAGAACGATGCAGAATAAGCCGTAGTATAGTACGCTGTAGGATAAGCCGTACTGTAATACTCCATAGAATAAGCCGTAGTTAAGTATGCCGTAGTGTAAGCCATAGTCTAGTACGCCGTAGTGTAAAGCGTATATAGTACGCCATAGTATAAGCCGCACTATAGTACTCAGTAGTATAAGCCGCAGTCTAGTACACCGTAGTATAAGCCGTAGTATAGTATGCCGTAGTATAAGCTGTAGTATAGTACGCGGTAGTATAAGCCGTAGTATAGTATGCCGTTGTCTAAGCTGTAGTATAGTACACCGTAGTATAAGACGTAGTATAGTATGCCGTTGTATAATCTGTAGTATAGTACAACGTAGTATAAATCGTAGTATAGTATGCCATAGTGTAAGCCGCACTATAGTACTCAGTAGTATAAGCCGCAGTGTAGTACACCGTAGTATAAGCCGTAGTATAGTATGCCGTAGTATAAGCCGTAGTATAGTATGCCGTTGTATAATCTGTAGTATAGTAGATCGTAGAATAAGGCGTAGTATAGTACGCCATAGTATAAGCCGCAATATAATACTCAGTAGTATAAGCCGCAGTGTAGTACACCGTAGTATAAGGCGTAGTATAGTATACCCGTAATATAAGCTGTAGTGCAGTGCGCGGTAGTATAAGCCGTAGTATAGTATGCCGTACTATAATCTGTAGTATAGTACACCGTAGTAGGAGCCGTAGTATAGTACAGAAGCTGTAGTGCAGTACGTGGCACTATAAGCCGTAGTATAGTATGCCATAGTATAATCTGTAGTGTAGTACACCGTAGTAGAAGCCGTGGTATAGTACGCCATAGTAAAAGCTGCACCATAGTACTCAGTAGTTGTTGTGTATTTGATCTACCGGCTCCCTATGTTCTTGATCCGGGAACTTATGTAGACCGACATGCTTACCATGTGGCGGGGGATTGGCAGAAAAGAGTTTTGGAGTTGGAGGTTGAGAAAATGTAGTGCTTATTTATTTGCCTTTAACCTTGCTGCTTCGTGCTATATTACATACTAAATTCATAACAGTAGTATAAGCCGCAGTGTAGTACACCGTAGTATAAGGTGTAGTATAGTACACCGTAGTATAAGGTGTAGTATAGTATGCCGTAGTATAAGCCGTAGTATAGTATGCTGTAGTATAAGCTGTAGTACAGTACGCGGCAGTATAAGCCGTAGCATAGTATGCCGTAGTATAAGCTGTGGTATAGTACGCGGCAGTATAAGCCGTAGTATAGTATGCCGTAGTATAAGCTGTAGTACAGTACGCGGCAGTATAAGCCGTAGTATAGTGCGCGGCAAGCATAAGCTGTAGTATAGTGCGCCATAGTATAAGCCGCAGTGTAGGACACCGTAGTATAAGCCGTAGTGTAGTACGCCGTAGTATAGGGCTTGGTATAATAGGCTGTAGTATAAGCCGTAGTATAGCAGGCTATAGTATAGTACGCCGTCGTATAATACTCTGTAGTACAAGCCGTAGTATAGTACGCCGCAGTATAGAAGGCGGTAGTATAAGGTGTAGTATGATATGTAGCATAGTGTAGTATTGACATACGAATTATTCTGGGTTTATGGGTGCAGACGAAATGTATACGACTACCATGTTTGTTTGGGTCTTACGACAGTTCTTCTATTTTTTTTATTTTATCCGATTGAAATTACATACAAGTGGTCCATTCCGGCCATTACATGACGTGGCTGCTCAACAGGAGGAGTGGCTCTAACTCTTTGCTATTATACGTCAACTTCCATCATGATTGTTTTAAGCAGTTATCTTCATTATGTGGAACCTTTTTTGATATACGAGCATTTCTGTTATTGAACACCTCCCCACTCTTTTATGTAGAAGTTTAAGATCTATTTTTTTTCAAATTTCAATTCGTCTGTTTACAACAATAGAATTCCCTGAAATCGTTATCACTACGTGTTCCCCACCAAGACATAGCGTAGTGTCGAGGGGGAACATGGACATCCTCATATAGCCTGAAGCAGACGAGGGTAGAGTCTTCGCGTAAAACAAACATTGCAAAACACGAGCGACTTGACCTAGACATTGTTCTGCAAATGATAGTAAGTAGGCCTCAGTGCTACTTCTAGCTAAATGAAGATCTATTATTTTTTTCAAATTGCTTATCGTAGGAAGCTGGCATCGATATAAAATAACCCCTTTATTATCCACCTTTAAGGTACCCCGATGGATAGAAATAAATTCTCAACACAACAATATTTGATTACAAGTAAACAGTCATAAACATCCATGTGTGGCCATAAAAGATAATTCAGTCTCCTTCGTCACTAAGCAAAGTAACAATTTATTCCTAAAGTTTGTACTGCTCTTTTAATTTCTGTGTTGTCAGCTCTGGGTGGGTAGGTCTAGGATTGATGCAGATCTCTGAATGACTGAACAATGCTATATGCAATCAAGTGACTCCCTAAATTCAATTATGCTCCCTGTATGGTAGGGCACGCAAGCTGCGGTAAATTAATAGATGGAATAAGTGTTTCCATCTAACTCATCCCATCGCTATTCTAAGAAATTGGCCTTTCACTGGTTAAAAATATAGGAAAAAGAACTTCTTTATTTTCCATAACGCTTCTGTCCTTTTAATGCACATTCCATTAAGAAAAGGTGGAAAGTTCTAGTTTTTGCATTCTATATGCTCCATATCTCTGAGAAGAGAGGGTTTGAAATAATCAAAATTTTAAGAGGCACCGTAGAAACAAATAGGTGTCATAACAAGGAATCTCAATGGCTTTGGACAGATTGACGAGTAGGAGGGCAGTCCTTTCATGGCTGAGTGTAAAGCGACGCAGAAGGGCTGGTATCCAATCTTGCGTAGGGCTGGTATCCAATCTTGCGTAGGGCTGGATGTCAATGTTAGCAGGTGAAGGAGTGGGAGCTGAAGAAGTAGAGAAATAGATTATGATTACAGTATTTTACATAGCTCAGGTTGTAGAGCACTCGCTGCAAATGCGTAGGTTACGGTATCGAGTAATGGCGGTGATATGTTTTCTGTTTTTCTACTATCTTCTCTACATCTAACGGATAGACAGGTAGAAGGTTCGTATATCAAACCCAGCATTTTCGTTCAATATCTGATTGTAGGAAATAAATATTTCATTGATTTTAGAGCAAAGTTGAAATGACAACGCCCATTTGTTCACCAAAGAGAACCTCCTCTTCTCTCTTTTCCTCATGAAGGAATGCCGAAGGGTCAGCATTAGATCATATACACTTATCGTACAGAAATTACGTCATGTACTCAGCTTCAGATTCATTATCATATTCTCGTTTTGAAAAGTGCGAAAAACGTGCGAAAACATAAATATAAACAAGTGATAAGGACAATACAGATTTATAAAGGAAAAACTGTAAAACTGATCGTAGGATTTAAAGGCACACAATGTAATTTTATCTACAGACTGTAAACTCGTGACCATGCCGAAGATGATGCTGTTCGCGTTTTCAGCCTCGTTTTCAGAACAAGTATAAGTTGTACCTTGGGTCTTTTGGCTTGTCATTCAGCATGATAAACAAGAGAGTCTTCAGTTTTGTATCTTCAAACGTATAAAGTACGTATGATCGCATTGTGCCAATGTATTCTGGTAAAATAATCCCAGTAAGGTTCCTGTCACTCATTGCACACCTTGTCATTTCTATTACCATTTTATGGTCAAGGGTAAGTTCAACTTAAAGAAGCATTTTTATACCGGTACCGTGAACTTACTGTAGGCGTACAGGCCTAGCTACTCTCTAGAAGTAAAGGCCGACACTTGTACTCGAATATTTTATTCCTTGGCTTAAAACATAGAGTAGGCCTACCACTTCACTTATGTAATTTTCATCATTGCCACTTTAGAGTAGAGCCTTGAAATTTTTTACTTTATTATTTGATTGAAATATGGTAAAATTGTAAGATTTTGTATTTTGGTGATTTCAGGTAGGCCTATAGATATAATTATCCGAACTGTTTTTATGCTTCGAAATTTGGACAAAACTGATGTCCCACATTCATTTTGTCATGTTATATGACTGAGCAAGCGTTAAATATGTTGTCAATATTTAGAATAATAGACATTGATACGTCTACGACTTTTAATGTATAAAGAGATTCTATGAACGAGGATACTGAGGAATGCTAGAGTCTAGAGATTCTACAATTATTATGAAGATCAATTCTACTGTACGCTACGTAGGCCTTGCCATTAAAGAGACAACAACACACAGGAAATTTTAAAGTATGGCGTCCAAACTCCTTTTTCTTTTCTCCATGTGCACAACAATCAGCATACATACCGGTATGTCTGCTATATACCCCATTAAAAATCCTAACCTGGAAATGATAGTATGCAAATGGCCCATATCCCTACATTGGGGAAGAGGGCACAATAAGGAAATTGAGCTCAAATAATTTTATGTTTCAGTGTACTGGTTGAAAGTGTTATTTCGAAAACTTCATTCATAACTTCAAAGCTCAAACCACTATGTATAACAGCTATCCTGCAAAAGTTTATACCTTTCATAATGCAGTTTGTGGCCCACTTTTCCTTGTAATGTATCACCTTTCTCATTGTACCATTGCTCTTACACTATTATTCAATATTCTTGTGGGTCATTATAGGTACATATGTTGGTTCGCTAGTAGTTCCAAGGGCGCAATTCACTTACATACTTACTTACAAAGAATCCTAATGGCAGCAAAATAGGATACTAGTATTCCTTTATTTTTTATAATTCTTATAGAATTATGGTTTGTGGATAGAATATGTACATATTATTTATTTAATTGAGGAGGTTTAAAAAACTACATGTGTAGCATCCTTCCCTAACCTATCTGCCAGATTTTTGCTGTGAAGTAAAATTTTCAGCTCAAGGGGGGCTGAAAATTTTGAACTAAGTTGGCAGGGGGAAGAGTCCTATAAACCAGTCCAGGGGAGATAAGATTTTCCACTTGGAGTGAGAAAGATGTGTCTAAGATTGCCCAAGAGTCAACTCTACACACCGAGAAGCCATTGCATCTACAGAAATAGTGTCAGCATCATATAGCTGTACAGATAACCTGTTAAATTCTATTTATGTCTCTGCCAATTTGCTCAATACATGCTTTTCCTCCCTTTTTCATTTAACTCTCAAAATTGTGTGCGTCACCTTTTTTGTGTACTTTTATATAAATAATTCTCTTGTACTACAGAAGTCTATAAATTTGTCATCTGTTTTTGTAAAGCGTGGAGATGTTATGGATTACAATGATAATATTAACATTTCATTTGAGAATTTTATATTCTGTGTCAATACATGTATGTAATTTTTTTTCCAACTTGATTTGTGTGACCATGATACAAGTGACACAATCTTTTAAACACCACTCTGTTAGAAGGATTGGATCTCAAAGTTATATAATTTTATAACATATATATATATATATATATGATTTAAAATATATAAGATTTAAATATATCCACAATTTGGGGTACTTCTAGGATTGACTCTTGACTCTAGGTAACTTGTTCCATATATGGGACAATGAGCTTATTGAGGGATCAGTGTGTAATTCTGCCTTTATTACTGGACAAGAAAACCTCAGCAACTGTGGGGCTTATGTTTCTGAAAAAAATCAAATGTTGTGACAGCTATACATTGCTCAAATAAAAAAAAATCAAGAAAAAAAGGTTCCATCCTGTACTTTGGAAGATTTAGATTAGGTCCCCGATACAAGAGTTAACTTTAAATTGGATTACACTACCTTTTTGTTCTTTTAGAGGTCCAATGTCTTAGCCTGTTTACCTACAACATATACTACAGCACAATATGATGAAAAAGATCAGCAGTAAGTATTTTATCCCTGCCATGGGTATTTGTATTAGTTTACATATGTTTTTGTTAAGGACAACACTAGGATATATGATAAGAGTGGATATTTGATCTAACCCGACCTTTTTGGAAATACCACTTACAAATACCCCAAAGCTTTATAGAAAGTTTAACTATACCTTTGGGTCAAAAGTTTGTACTTATTATACTTTGAAGGAAATAAAAGTGTAGTGTGGTGTGGAGTGACTATTTGTCCATCTACTGGGTCCCTAGGTGGTAGATAGAAGAGCGGCCTCTAGATATTGTGTTTAGCTGTGAGTAGCCAAACAGCAGTCACAAATAAACTAGCAGTCTACTCATAGGGTGTATGAAAGCAAGTCGTTGTCATGTTTGTCTACTTTGAATTTTACACAGATGCATGTTGTAAAGAGTAGGCTTGGTGAGTTTGTTAGCCACCATAAAAGCTAAGCTCAGTCTAGTGGGGATGAGCTGTAAACTTTTTCTGAGCTACATTCTAGGCTAATGTACAAATGTGTGAACAGGCCCAAAATCAGTATGGAACCACTTCTCAAACTTCTCGATTTCCCTGTCCCTATATTTAGTTATCTGATACAACTAGGGGCTCCCCAACTGCTTTATTTCCTTCCAGAGAATTTCTGTTTGTTGCGGTTTTTGTGAGTTAGTAGTTTAGGTTTCATTTACACAGTAACTTATTGTTATTAAGTGTACTATCAACTTGCCTGTTTTCTCTTTTAGACTTACAATTGGCCTCTCTGTGGGCATTGCACTGATAGCAATAGAACTACTGAGCTTTTTACTTGGAGTTTCAATGTTCAGTCCATCCATGGGGATGTTCTGTATCCTTTTTTAATATTAAACTATTTATCATTATCATTATCATTGTAATCATTATCATTATCAGCTTCATAATCCTTACAACCATCACCACCATCATTATCATCCTTCTATTCTTACTATTTCCAAAACTTTTGATTTGTGACATCATCACTTTCCCTCTGCACTAGAAATCAGAGAATGGGTTAACCTAAAGCTATTTGGTTTTAAAGCAGGAATAGTTTTTGAGTTAGTATCATACGTCTACATTTCTGAAATAAAACCCCAATCAATTCCAAGTTGGGTAAACAAAGAAATGTGGTGATGAAGTAGTGAGGTGTGAGTAGAGCATTCTTGAAAGCTGAAGTTCTTTGATTAAGCCAAATAAGTCCATTAATTTCTATGTCAATTTATTATGTGTATTTGAAATTATTGTCATCTTTGCTGGTCCTATATGGACAGATGGATTGGATTGTAGGACTGTAAAACTTTATGTAGAATATCTTTTTGGAGGGTAATTATTGACAATTTTCAAACATTTGCATGATTATGTCATTTATCAATTTCAATTCAGTTACATAGAAGAAATAGCTTAAAAGCTGTAAATTGCCTTGAATGAGAGTGCATACACCAACACATCAATGTGAAATTCCTGGTTTGTCTTCCATCACAAAGTACTTGACCAAATCTGAACTTCACTGGACTACTCAAGCCCATGCAGTATAAACCCATAATAAACAATTGGTTGGTTTTCAAGATGTTCGCCAAAAAGAATGTTGCACATCCTAGCCAAAAAATCCCCTGGTTCATATTTTTACCCTCTTTTGCAGTAAACAAAATGTCTTGAAAAAACTAAATAAAAGTCATGACCACTTATAACTTTTTGTGCCATATATGAGGACTATGCTGCGATAGTCTTCAGGATTCAGGATAAAACACAGGAATATACAAAAGTCATATTTATTGTGGTCGAAAAAGCTTTTTTCATATTACCCTAATCAGAATCAGTCATCATAAATATTATACAAAACAAAGGAGGGAATCGAAATTACAAAAGCGTTAAAAGCTTTATCAACCACAATGAATATGAGTTGTCTTTGCAAGAGTTACTTGGCTTTTGTACCACCAGCAATCTTTTTAAATATAGAAAATATTGAAATCGCACTAGAAATTTAATCTAGAAATTGGAGAATCTACAATAATGACAGTCGTGATAATGGGTAGAATTGCCAGTTACAAGCTGAAGAATACATGTAAACAATATTAAAGTTGCTATGTTAATTTTGAGTGTACATAGAAAGACCATCATTGAAGAATCTGAGAAAGAAAGAAGGCAGAAAGGACCCAAATAATGCTGCTGTGGAAATGTTGTGTTTATTTCTATGATTTTGACAGATGCCTAGTAAGGAGATTGTGGCTACTGAGTTTGAATTAATTACATAGGTAAGAGAAATATGACCTTCAAAGCTAGGGACAGACTGACTTTTAAGGTGTCCGGATGCCACACTCTCCACATCTTGTCCTAGAAGCCGATATAAGTTATTCACTAAAGGGGGAAAGCATTTGTTAGTGTAAAATTGAAACATATATAGCTGATACAATAATTTCCATTCTTTCTGCTTGTAAAGCCAATCATTTCATGTCAATTGAATGAATAATCACATTTTTCTGTTAGATTTTTTGGTGCCATATAGGAATGTATTTAGTTGCAATCAACAAATGCTGTACAGTCTAAAAAGAGCAGCATTGTTATAATGTTCTTGACCATGGACGCAGATCACTGTAAGAATGTGGGGTAGACAAAAGGATTAAATGGGTACAATTTGATGTTTCTGAGCTCAAAAGTGTGTGTGTGTGCCCTCCGTCCTCCCCAGAATCTACACCCATATTCTGGACCACATTATGCGATGGAATGCGGGGTAATACACCTTGTCTTAAGTATAATTGACTTAACTTGAGACACAAATCCTACCGTTGAGGATAGATAAAACTTTTCTTTTCAGCAATATTAGATTATCTTTCCCAGGTGTAGGGTGCCTCTTTTACATACCCCCACTTTTTAAAAAAAATTTACCCATAGTAGCCCATATTTGTATCCCCATTGTATAAATAAGCAAAAAGTAGTAATAGTATGAAAGGCTACCTCTATCAAGCATTATAAATATTTAACTCGTAGATAGGCCTAATCAAAGATATGCTCAAGGTGATCCGCTCCTACTTCCCAAAATTCTGAGTATTAGAGATTAATAAATAGACTAGACTGCCTTCTTAGGGCAAAACGAATGATCTTGAGAGGTAGATGGATTGTACTATCAGCGTTCTGTAATTTGTATATATCAAGATGAATTCGATTCCATTGTCTCTCAAACAGGGCCGATGTTTTCTGGCAACGATTTCCGAAGCATGCTTCAAATTTGTGACTTCACGACATCAATTGTGTCAAAATATTGCAACAGTAAGAGTTTCTAGAGAAAGAAAATGATCAATTTCTTTGTTGAAACAAAAGACATAAGTTATGGAAAGTATGCCAACTTGTATCAGAAGTTGCTACGTAACCCCAGGCGTTCATTTAGCCAAACCTGAAAATTCGGCAAGTGCTTATAAAATTTCTCAGAAGTAGGAGGCGTCAATCCTGACCATAAGTTAAGGCAACATTTCGAATGTTTCGTCAGTACTTTAATCACGTTCCACCAATAGCTATTTATTAGAAGAAGGGAAGGGGACTTTTACTTTGAAGAAGTACCTCTGTCGATATTGATGAGGATTTTATGTAGTACAAAATATGAAACGTCAACTGGATAATCTTATAATACCTACAAGATAGTGAATACAATGCGTGCAGAGAACAAAACGAGGAGAAACAAGAAACAATTGAAATCACTTCGGTAATAAGTATACTTGTCATAATAGCAAAATAGACTACAGAGTAAGTTACAACAATGTAACTAAGATGAAGTAGACAACAAACTGGGCGTAACCATTCTCTCGAAAGATACCATAAGGTTGGAACTTTTACACAGTAGCTTGTGTGGTAAGAAAGTAACTCTTGGGCCTCTGTACTGAAACACGCACTAAATTTGCTTTAGCTTACTTAGAAGAAAAAGAATCCCACCGAATTTAATGGCGTGTAAAGGTGGATTTACGTTAAGTACTTGAAATTAGCCTATCCTGGTCACGTTTCATTTATCCTCTTCCACCTCTATGGGGTAACGAAGGTATGGAAAAGTATTTAAGCCTCATAATAACATATGAAACTCGTTAACGTTCTCTAAACAAGGAGCTTTAACACTTTTGTCATCGATAAAGTACCGGTGAACTAAAGTTTGAATATTAGAAATACTATGCCCTAATATCTGCCCTTATTTAAAAAAAGAATGTTAGTCAATATGGGATGTAAAGGAAACACCACTGCCACTCCATCTGTTTTCCTACGCGTAACACTATCAAGGCTAAATGTCCAGCGTAATTCTGCATGCTAGCTCCACAAATACGTGCTCTGCCATATCCAGTGATATCAAGTCATGGTAATAAAGCTCACTGGCACAAATGTTCATAGCCTCATATAATTGGCGACGATCTAGAATCCAAAGAGCAAATAGTATTAGAAAGAGGAGCATGTAAATCACGGAGGTGTCTTTGCACACTTTGAAAGAGTCTTCAGTGCAGTATGTAGTTGTTTTCGTAAGACCACAAACGGAATTGTATTTATCCGGCGAGTGAGTTAAGGCCTCAAAGACGCAGGCGTCGATATAATCTGTCTAAGAGGTGTGCCTTCCATCGAGTCAACATGGTATATCCCCAGGAAATGTCTTTAAAGTAAACTTTGTCCGGAATCCATATTACAAAGAATAGGTAATACCAAGCTGTCATTTTGTGATTTGATAGGATTGAGCTGATGCTTTTCCTGTATTGATAATTAATCTCTGAATAAAGGGGAAAAGATCACGAAGGCGGATGTTTACTTAGTCAGAACTATGCATTAAGGATCATCGTTGTTGGTTTATTTGCACTGTGTACTCTAATTAATAATCAGCTAGTTAGGACACTGACTTTTTATCTTGTGGACTTAGTTTTGCACCACGACGTCGACATAGAATTTAGAATATTTAATTACCAACTTTGAAATGGTGAGTCTCAGCGTTTAATCTACATGCATTTCTCAAAATTTAAGAAGCTATATGTTTTAATAAGAAGAATGCAGTGAATAAAAATAGTTTCAAAGTTGTGATTTTTAGGAAATGTTCACGTCAAACTTAAGTTCTCTGTCTGTACAGACATCCCATGGTGAATATTCTGGCTTAAAAGTCTTATTTCTCCCCACCCCTCCCAGGCAACTCTTATTCCTTCCCTGTTTTGGCTTGCAGGGATATGTTAGTATGGAAAGGTGGATTGAGCAGTTACCGCGGTGTAACCACAAGGTAACCCCAGAAGCTTTATTTTTTAGCCGTTTTCTTGTTAAGTCAACCTCTTGTACCAAATATTTATTTATGTCCTAAATGCTCTTTGAAATTGTTGATCTGTCAGTTGATGTTGCGCTGTATCAAGTTCTTCACAAGGGCGACATATTTTTCTTGACATCCTTCCTGAGCAGTAAGTAACATTTTTCTCTCGCACACTTGCCATGATGACCTGTATTTGCTGCAGTGGCAAACACTGCACATTGCTTGGTCTATTAAAGATGTAAAGCAATAGGTAGGGAAAATTTGGAAGTAATTTGCAAAAGGAGTCTAAAAGGATCAGATTAGAAAAGTGGGAGACCCTAGTTGGCGCCAAGCGGCAGAAGAATTTAGGTTAGGGCTCTAAAATAACCGTTTTCTAATGTAAGAAGTGGGAAGAAATACGGAAAGATCAGGGAAGATATACGAGGCTGTAAAAAGGACTATTATTATTTTTCCTTCGAGAGCTTATTTCTTCCCTGTTTTTGAAAAATCCTTATTTCTTGCCCCCCGCGGTGGGGCTCTGTTTGCCAGAATATTCACCATTGTAGATATCATATACGGCGCTAAAGGTCGACGATGAAGGTTCTGACGTTAATGAGAAGTTAGACTACGTAATGTGTTTCACGACCATTAACCAGTCTAGGGTTATGAAAGTAACAAGGATCTGTAAGTAATCTGATTCAACATGAAGTTAGATGGTTCCCCCTTTAAATTTGGTAATCCCAAGAACTTATTTTGCAAAAAGTTATGGAGAATCCTTTCAGAAGTTTTGATTTTAAAAGAGTGCTGTATACAACAGTTAGAGTTTATGTCGACTGGCAAAAGGGTGGATAAAACCACAGTCAGGATTGAGGCCACCTATTCTTATATTCATAAGCACCTGTTCTATTTCTAGGCCTGGCCCATAGAGAAAGGAATTTTTGCAGTCCTTACTCTATGCCATAAGCACACCCAGAGGCTATCAGCGTTGATTTATGATGCAATTGACTGTAATTTCTTTGTGATGTTTCAGCAAACAGATTGGCCCTTGTGCATTATATTGACGCATTCGATGTAGTAAAGCCGCACGTTTGCTCTTACCGAATATTTCTGGAATTGTTGATAAATATTTTCAGTCAAGCCATTTATGGTTTTGTAAGACATTCGAATCGAGTTAATCTCGACAGGTGTAGGCCTAAAGCACAGAAAGCGCATGGTACAGTTCTCCTACATTTGATATTTTCATTTGGAATGGAAACGGAATCATACTGACCTTACCGTGTCAGTTATAAAACATGGAATGTTTCTCTCCATTCGTTAAAAGGTTGTCTAAAGTTTCACGTGGCGTTTAGGTTTTCTTAACATTGTAAATGTACTGTCACATGTACATTATGCTTTGCCCTTAGGGAAGTTGAGCAGTGAAGACGTTCTCAAAGTAGTCGCCCCAGGTCTACTGTGCCTCTTTTACGTACCTCCACTTTCAGAGGACAATAAACGTACACGAGGTGCTCGATATTTTTATGCCTATCGTGTAAATCTGCATAAAATAGTCACTTAATTCCCATAATTCTCAAGTATATTAAATATGTGAGACATTCAACCTTCCAGTACGTGGATCCGGCGAAAGCATCCCTCTCGGCTTAAAAAACTTCATCAAAAATCTTTCTTGAAAGTATGTAAACATTCATGGGACTTCTAGGATTGTTCAGTATCATTTTATAAATCGATCAATTCTTTCTTTGTTCATTTCAGAGTAAATTATGCACACCTAGAAGAGGATTGACTTAAGTATTGTGTCACATTCTGACGTACTAAAATGAAGCCAGAAAATAGCTTCTGTCTACTGTCAACGAATTAAGCATCTCCATCATGATATTGTAGTTTAGACAAACTTTCACTGCGGACCAGAAGTATTTTCTCCGAAGTAGGCTTAGACTCAGGAGAATCAGCTGAGCGTATTGTCTCAGTTTCCTTAAACAGGAATTCTGTGCGGCTTTGCACAGAAGAACTATGTATTTGGTATTTAGGAACAATGGACTATGTATTTGGTATTTAGGAACAATGGACTATATATCCATGTAAGTTTTTACTTTTGACCATTTAGTTGCAGGTTGACCTCTATACATGACTGGACGACAGGTGGATACAATATTTTAATACCTACCTTGGACATGTAATACTAATACATGTTTTGAATCAAGTTGCCACTTCTTTCTTAAACGAAACTATGCAGTCATATGAGCAGCTAATTCCAAACTCGTATCTTCAGTGTCAAACATTGCTGTGTAGCGGAAGTGTTTCAACCAGGGCACAGTAGACCCAGACTCCCTAAATCTTTTGACTCTCTTTTTTCCCAAAATTTTAATGTTCTTCATTTTTTGTTGCCCCTCTCTATTATCCTGCTGATTACACTACGGTGTATGAACTAGTATGTATGTTTTAACCAAAAGGACGTTATCCGATTCCCAGCTGGTGTCACGTTTTCATCATTGAAGAGAGAGTAAGATAGAGGGAGCTAGTTGTGTAGCTATGCAAGGTTTTTTCTGAAACTGCATTAAGATTATTCCATATATGCTGTACTTCCCTTCATTGCACGTGTCCACATCGTACTCAGTGCCGCTGCTTTCGTTCGATTGTGGCCCATGAACCACGCTAATGTCACATCATACGTATATCAACCTTGACAGATAAACAGCAGTGGTTGCCCACGTCAGTGCAGCCATTAGTTTGTCATTGTTTATTCTGAATTCGTGGGATTGTGATGTTTACTGGTACATTTTTGGCTTTTGTAGGTAAGTGTTTGTCTTTTTTTACTTTTATGGCAAGGGATACGTAGTATATTTTACCATTCTTGTTATAGCATGACACTTTCGTGTTACTCTTGGTAGATATTGGCACGTTAACATCGGCCGGCATGCGACGGCCATGGATAACATATTTGATAGAGATTTCTACATTCGTGGGCTAGGTGTCATAACTGTAGTGAGCTCCCAGTCTTAAGGACGTGAGGGCAAGGTAGGATCATTCGAGAGCCATCTTAAGATGAAAAATGGCCACACGCGTTAAGTATACTCTATGGAAATTAGTGTTCAGTTCCCTCTGCGATGATTAAAATTTCATCTCCAACAGCTAATAGAGTAAATATGAATTCTTCTAGCCAAATATCATGAAAAAAGCTTGCATGATCTTACAACGATTTCTTGTGAACCGAAAAACAGATATTCTGTCTATTTTAGGGTAGAAGGTTTACTTGTGATTTTATCATAAAAGTGTACGGGACTTTCAATTGTTCCTGTATATCCGGAAACTTAATGAGAGCTGCTTTTTGTTTAAAATCATTAAGGAAACCTGCCACCTTCTTCCTAACTGAAAACATACCACGTAATTTTAAGATATGGAGTCCCCGCGATCTTTTTTCTTCACATGCATTTAATATGGAAAACGCTTTTGTGTTTGATCTTGCGATCAGTATATCGTCTCGCATTTCTCTCATGTCTTCTTCAATTTGCAATCATTTCTTCTTTGCTCGTCTTTGTTTGTCCTGCCTCTTCTTGTTCTTTCCTCCTTTTGCTACTCCGCCTTTTCTTATTGCTAGCCATAGTCCTACTCCATCTCCTACCCCTACCCGTACACCTTTCCTTCTACACCTTCTTATCCTACCCGTATGCCTTTCCTTCTTCTACACCTTCTTATCCTACCCGTACGCCTTTCTTTCTCCTACACCTTCTTATCCTACCCGTACGCCTTTCCTTCTCCTACACCTTCTTATCCTACCCGTATGCCTTTCCTTCTTCTACACCTTCTTATCCTACCCGTACGCCTTTCTTTGTCCTACACCTTCTTATCCTACCCGTACGACTTTCCTTCTCCTGCACCTTCTTATCCTACCCGTATGCCTTTCCTTCTTCTACACCTTCTTATCCTACCCGTACGCCTTTATTTTCTCCTACAACTTCTTATCCTACCAGTACGACTTTCCTTCTC
>JAAAKL020000407.1:0-43085 GCA_010016065.2 Carybdea cf. marsupialis auct. non (Linnaeus, 1758)
GTTAAAAAAGAGCATGGGTTGATTGAATAAAAATTATTTGCTCAAACTAAAGAGCAGATTTGACACTCAAAACAACCTGTAAAATTTTAAAGCTACTTAAAACAGTTTTAAATCTACTTATTAAATTACAGGTTTTTCCAAATTATTGGGAGGAGTACAACTGCCCCCCTTCCCCCCTCAACGACACCACTGGGAAGTTATAAAGAAAGCTTATTCTATATATCCTGAGATAAAGCTTTTCAATGGTAACATGCTTTGAAATTCGGTTGATCTCAGAATTGAGTTTGACTGAAACACTTACCAAAACCTGATTTATAGCATGCTATTTTAAAGCCTGTTTTAAGGCTATTGTATTTGAGGAAGTTTATAGAAAGCTTATTTTATTTACGATGACCAAAATCTTTCCCTACTGTGGTTTACCTGTTTTTAAATTCAGTTGGTCTCTGAATTGAGTTTTTCTAAGAACACTCACCAAAGCCTCATTTCTAAGATGCTATTTTAAGTCCATTTTAAAGTCAATTTTTTTTTTGAATTTAAAACCAATTAGTATTATTTTTTTCGATGACTAAAAAATAAATTCTTCAAAACATAGCTGTTTTTGAGGCTATGTTCGCGATATCTTGCGATAGAAAGACAATATCCTGATAAACTTTTAAAATCTAAACGGTCTAAATAAAATTCTCTAAATAGAAAATGTCTTAATTATCTTCCCCCCTTCTTACCTTCTTCTCTATCCTTGCATATTTGTTTTTACCATTTACCTCTTCTCAGTTTTTTCTTCTTACAAGTCAGCACCAATATACACGTTTTTCTTATGTAAATTGGTTGGCATGTACAGACACATCGCTACTCTAATTTTGCCATCGACCCATGGAGCTCTGTCTTCAGGGAATTTTCGTCAAAACTTAGATGAAGCCTTTTTAGCCTCTGGTTGATTCCTGAGTTGAAGAAGGTTGAGTTAGAGCTGAAATCGGAGACTATAAATATTTAAGGAAGAAATGAAATCTTAAAAAGAATTGAAATTACAATCAAACATAAAGCCGAGCTTAACAGGAACATAAGTTACCATAAATAGCTATGTCTCCTCTCAAGATCCTCAAAGGCTTGAGTGTCATTTATGGTAATCTACCATAATTTACCGTAGCATTGATTGTTAGTTATTTAGGGGAAAAAATAGATATCTAAAGGTAAAGACTCTGTTTAGCCTTTTGATTTCCTATAAATGTGAAAGAGACTTATATAAGAGGAAAGTGAAAAGAAATTGCAAATCAAAGTGATAAACCTAAATCGTTTAATGCGTTTATAATCGAGTCAATTACTGTTATGATCGTCAGCTTACCGATTAAGAGTCAAAAGAAGTTCAGAGCTCGTAGATTAAGGAATGTTTGGGAAGAGGAAGCTGAGATTTGCTAAAAAGGGTTTTTTTTAGGGCAGAATTTATCTATTGTTCCAGGAAAGTCAGCACGAGTGGACTTTTTGATTAACCTGGGGAGGGGTCCCTCTCTACATGAAAGTACTGTGAAAATGCAAAAATATAGACATGCCAACAAATTTGAGTCGAAATCTGCCCACAGGGACTATGAATTCTTACTCCCCTCAAAAAAAAAGAAGACATTGGTATAACGGTATCCTTCATTGTATTTCAGAACCCCCCACCACACACACACAATGCTTGGGCATAAACTACTCTTCAAGGCCCTTCCTTAGGAGCTTTGAATATGTCGAAGAAAAATTATACAGATGGAAGAATCCTTCGCTTTTTTAATAAAAAATACGTAATTAAACGCCACATGAGAAATATTTATTTACCGTTTTTTTTATATATATATACAGCCATCTGATAATTGAAGAACACTTCCATAATGGCATCCGAATAATCACAGGTCTAAATCGGTGCTTTCGACTGTTTATACTTGTAAAATTTGTATTTATTTGTTGTTATAGCGGTGTTCAGACTTGTAAAAATAGGGGGTATTTGGGTAGGATTGCCCATACTCCTAGTATTACTTAGACCAAAGGTTTGTTCACGATCCTGTTTTTAACGAGGCATGCTTTGGTCACTGATCTTCTGAAATTTATCTAAAAGCCCTTAAATTATAATGAGCTAAATAGGCATGTTTTTAAGCCATTGTCTGTGGGGTTGCAGGCAATAATGCTTCTAAAATCGCAATTTTAGTCCTATTTGTTTAAATTAGTGACTTCAAAACCTGAAAATTGCATATTTGATGGAAATCAGACATCATATCTGAAACTCGTATCTACTATCTTTTTCGACACATTTGATCATTTGAGATGGCTCCTAAACAATCGCGAGTTCAAAGAGGTGTAACATGTATACACTTATAAAAATTTGTGAGGTGGAAGTAGTAGGAATTGTTGAAGAATGCAGTTCCTTCGGGAACGTTGTCGTTGGGTCTTCTCAGACTACTGTCTTGACAACTATTGGCGAAAAGGTAACCTGTTATTTGTAAGCAAGGCCATGGTACGTTCAAATATGTTGTGATTTGGTATTGTGTCTGTGTTCATAAGATTGATATGGAGTCAAGCGGGAACAGGCATGCTCAGATACAGCTGTGAGATCAGTTGCTTGAAGTGAAGATTGTAATTGAAAGAGATGTATGGAAATTGAATAACGTCCCCTAACTTCGGAGTCCGTAGCAAGGTAAAATAAAGTAGATTCAGTTGCCCAGCTCTAATAGTAGTATCATTTGTCTTTAATTATCCCTTTTACCTGTAGCATGTGGCAGCCAGAACATCACTAATTTGAGGTAGCAAAATGGATAATGCAGTGTATATCAATGACGTCATAGTGTTCATAAGCATAAACACGTCTTGACAGGGAGATCTTTGTTCGGCATGTTTGCGATCTCGTCAATACGAAATTTATAACAATTCTTAATTAGGAGACCATTGACACCATTCCCAATTTCCACTTTGTCTTAAGCTCCTAAAATTCTTGAGAGATTTGTGATAAAGCGAAATTTGGTAAGTAATGTCTTTGTGGCATCTTTGTAATATAGTTTTGTTGCACTATCATCATCTGCAAAATTTTTATGACCACTCTCCTTACGGCTTGCATGTGTCATTTATGACATTTTGTAGTACAGCGTGGTTTCACTTTGTTCTCCTGTGTTGTGGACAAATCCTGCATTTTCTTGCAGTCAAAATTAATTGATCTCAAATCAAACAATTTCATCGGAGCAAGTATGAAGGATAAAATCTGATCCAATTTCCTTCTCCACTGCATTGATTCTCAAATTTTAGGGTAGCTGTTAATAGATTATGATTTATTTTGGTGAAATGCACTCGAGAGCATTATAATTTTAAAGTAAGGCATTAAAATTGAAGCCCTTTAACCATGATTATCCAATTAGTGTCTTTGAGCCTAGCAATTGGCTTCTTAATGAAATACCTAAGCTTAAAATATTACAAATGAAGTAACGTAATTGGCAATATTAAAGACGCAAAGCCACGAGGCTACTACCTCTTACGTTTCAAAAACGTACAGATGCTTCAGTTTATTATGATGCAATTAATTATTTCTTATTGCAAAAATGCAGTTTGTGAGTTAGTCTCCTACCGTATCAAATATTGATCGAAGCAATTCATGTTAATGATTGCTATTAAAGGAATAGCTGATATCTATTCTTAATCCAATTTATTACATATAGTACTAGTTTCGCTGGAGTTAAAAGAACTTCGTTAATTCTTATCTTACCACTTTCAACGGAACGCCCGACGTAAACAACGCGAACTAGGACAAAACTGGTAAGGTAATTCAAAAATTATGCTTTCTGACTTTCTCAAAGTATCATAAGCGAAATATTTGACTTTTTTTTGGTAAAGTGCCCTCCAGTTTCCTATGATGTCATTAACTTTCAATCTTTACGTACATTAAATATAGTACAATGGTCTATCATTGACCTTATTTGTTTTAAACGGTAAGGATTAGCGCAGTTTATACGAGATCAGATCCATCTTGGGGCGGATCCATTTGGATACGTACTCGTTTTTGCAGGCGTTTACACGGGTAAGGTACCAAAATTGACCAAAAAGGCCGCGCTTAGACGAGATCGGATCCATTTGGATTCGTTTGAAAGCGCTTGCGAGGAAATAGTTTTCAAAATTGGGTGGGAAGAGTAGACTTGCTCAAGTCGTTTGCTTTGTAATCTGATAATACTTTAAGGAGAAGAGCGCTGTTCTATCCTTTGTCTCATCAGTTGCCATAATCTGTTTAAATCCTGACAGGTAAAACTTAGAGAGACACCAGACCTGTCTGGTACCAGAGTCAGACCAAACCTGCTTTCAAGGCGATCCCAAACTAGCACGGATAGCAGATCCAAATGAGATTGGATCCACTAGCTCTCGTGTAAACGCAAGGCCGATCCGTACAAGTTTGGGTACGGATTCATTTGGATCCGCTCTCGTGTAAACGCGGCCTCAGAAGGGTCGAAAAAGCCCGATTTCATAGGGTAAAGGGATACGGAAGCACAGAAATCTAGAGCCCCTTAACTCACGTACATTACAAATTCACGTCTCTCTACAGCTGTGATTCGTACGCTTCTCCATCATTGGAACTCGTTTCAAATCATGAAACCAATCTTTTACCCCTCTCAAAGTTCATCAAAATAATATTGGTCTTGTGCGTAAATAGCTAAACAACTTTGTTTATTCTTTTTATTGACATTTCTGGTAAAGTGATAAATTATATATAAAGTAATCATTATCAAATTCACAAAACTAGCAACCGCGCCACCGTTATTAACAGCAACCTCTGCAGTATTTCAGATCATAAACCACCACCCTGCAAAGTCCAAAACCTGCTTGTCTGCTTTATTGTATCTACCAGAAATACGTTTAGTTGGACACCATTTAGAACTTGATCAAATCATGTTTGCACAGTAAACAATTATATTTATAGGGTATACAGAAGTGTTTGAGGCAGAAGATGCCTTTCTCTGCACAATAGTTTTGATTTTAGAAATGTCTTTTTCAACTTAGAGGAACGGCGCCAGAAGTCAATAAGTGTTGCTTATTGTATATATGAATACTCTACTTTTTCTCTTTTTAAGTGATGCTTTAAACAATTCGCTTATGTCGGAGGAATCGAAAAAAGTATTATAAAAGCAAATATTGAAGTTTTGGTTCAAATTTGAATTCGAGGAAGGTCAGAATTTGGAATTTACAAAAGGTACGAGAGAACCTAATATAAGAAAGAGAAGTTTGAAAAGACATGCTTCTTGTCTGTACATTCACAGCACAGTTATTCATAGGGTTTTACCTATCTTGTGAGTTGTTGAAAAGAAACTATGTTTTACTACATCTAACAATCGATTTATTGCACTCTGCTAAAATTTAGCTCTCCCATAATCCTTTTTGACAGTGCCTTTTGTCAACAGTGTCTTTCTGTTTGCCAGTTATCACTTACGATATTTTACGACTATATATGCTGCTGGGATTTTAACTAGAGCTGCTTTCACTTTAAGCTAGTTGGTGCACAAAACTAGGGATCACTGTTATTGTAGCTATTTGTGTTTTGCTATCGAAACGAAGGATTGAAACGTGGCCCTTGAAAATCACCAGTGTTAAATCTCTCCAATGCCACACTAATTAAGGAATTTAAGAACAGTAGCCTCAGAATTTTTGTAGCCTATTTTTATGCATTTATCTCGTTCTTGTTTATTCTTTATTTCTTTACAATTAAAAAACTATATCGAAACATCGAGGATATTGTGTATTTAATGAGATTTTATATTATTCAAACTCATTAGAGAATGCTGGATCTATGTCTATGAGTATTCCTATATATATATATATACATTACCTATGACGGCAGTTCAAGACCAGTTCAGACCGCTTATTTAATGAATTACTTTTGTCAGCAGTTATAATTGAATACTTTTCTGTAATTTCTGAAGTACTCCTTAAATTCAGTACTACACAGACCTATGTTTACCTTATCCTTACTCGAGACTGTCTCGGTTACATGAGCATTATAAACTATACCCGTAGTCAGACATTTACCTTCTAGAGGGCATTTATTTTTATCTCTGCAGTTGCATTCAGGGACCAATTTTTTGCCTCCCTTTGTTAAGGCGTAAAATTAGAGCTCTGCAGATTAACGATTCGTTTTTAAGTTTGGCATGGAAAAAACTCACCTTGACTGCGCTCCTATTAAAAATCTTCCTTAGAGGTGACTTTTTTTGAGAAACATATATCGATTAACATAAGAAATACCTTAGCTACTTTAGTTTTAACTGTTTTACTATATAGTGGGTTATAGCAGATGATCCTACGACCCCTACTTCTTCGGCTACACCTGTGGGATGCAGGATGGGGTTCAAAGGATGATCTTCAATGAAATCCGCTTGCTTTCAGTGCAGCTTTGTAAGTAGGTGAGTTGTTTTTAAACGATTCCTGATCTGAGCTAAGGTTAGAGACACGTTTGTTTATAGATGCTAGTAGCTGTTTTATGACCGATGGGGGTGGATAGAGTCGGAATAAATCTAAAAGAGTTCATTACCTGCTTTGCTGTACAGAAAACATTTACCGGATAGTAAGTTAAGTGTTACATCTAAAGAGTGAACAGATTTTATATTTATTTCCACGGTTATCTTAAACTCTAGTTCGTGGAATATCTCAATAATTTCTAATTAGCTATCCTGCCATTTTATATATATGTACATATATATATATATATATATATATATATATATATATATACTTCATGACGGCCTGTGTGTCTGCCTTAGTATATATGTAACTCATTAAAATTGAAGTGCTTGAGGCGCTTGCCCGGTTCGAACCCAGAATCTCCCACTCCGAAAACGAAGACTTTACCAATAGTGCAATAGCAAAGTCAGCAATCCGGTAGTCGATCCCGAATTCTCACCACTACCTTCAGAATGGAAGATCCTGGGGATCCTGGGTTCGAGCCGGGCCAGCGCCTTAAGCACTTCATGTTTAATGAGTTCCATACTATGCAGTTCATGACTGCTTGTGTGTCTGCCTGAGTACTATTATATATATATATATAATTTTTAGGAATGGCTCATTCTCGGCTAGTCTCCGGAGTAGCTTTACAAAAATTGCAATATCTTGGTGCATGCTAAATCATTCAACCTTTTGGTAGGCAGCAGTTGTACTTTTTGCATAGTAGTTGTAAAAGACTCTGACATCCATTCTATTATTCAGCTAAGTTTCAACCGCTTTCGTAAGTAAAGCTAGTTTTGCTAGCACCTCTTTTGATTGTTTGCAACTTTTTTGGTTTCTGCGTTTTAGATCAGCAAATCATTGCTCAAGGCGCCTTGTTTCTCAGAATCCTGATAAATAAACAAACGACAGGAACTCTGACTCACTTGCTATACATATTACTTCGTAAATGGTAAGTACACTTCAAGAATTATTAGCAAAATAATGGTTTTTACAGATTAATTGGCACAGAAATGTATAAGCTTAAATACCATAGTTAGCAAATTCACAGAAATTAACACCTAAAACTTTTGCGTACTAGCTTTTATGTGTTACAATAAACCTTAGGTTGTCAAAACTACTCGGGAAACTATTTTTTAAATTGATATATAGAGGTATGTACACTACCATAGGTGCAAATTAATTTGTGTAAGCAGCTAGGGATAACACACAATTGTAGAAAGTTTTGGAACGAAACACTAGTCGAAGCAATCTACCAGTCGAAAGTATTATAATTGTACTTCTAAGTAGAGAAATTTCAAGAGTTTCCTCGTTTCAAGTTTCCTGTATATCTCTTTAAAATTGGGTGAGTATTTTTAATGTTACGTTGTGCTAAAAATTATGGTAAGTAAAATAAAAAGGAGTGAAAGAACAAAACAAGGTGACAGAAAAGCGGAATAACATTTGGATGCGCGGACTGAAAGTGACTGAATTGATTTACTTTGTTAAGCGCAGTGTTAGGTTACCTAGAATATTTAATGCATTTAACTAAATAAATCTTCCGTCTCCTTGCTTTCCAAGTTAAAAACGTAAATCAACGTTGTTCTACTTGTTCTTTACATGAGACCTTGAAAATAAATGTAGGGGAGAACTTGAGATCCAGCGAAGCAGAAAAGAATGTAAAAATGTCTCAAGGTACTTCCAATTATCTAGAATCAATGTCTTCACCAATTAGAGTTAATGGAGCTGGTGATTATGGAACATCTGCTGTAGCTCGCTCATCAGTTAGTGACTTTGAGTAAGATTAAGTTCTATAATAATCCCCTATTGTATTATCCATGAAATGGTGGTGAGTTGCTTTGATTCCCAAACGCTAATTGCATGCGTCGATATACTTATGTTTTTAATGCACATTTCATATACACCACGAGGAAACTGCAGTGAAGTGTAAGTATAAAGTTACACTTTACAGATAGGAAAGTGCACCATTCCGTGCAGGGAATATAGGTAGTAAGAACAACATGATAAATATTTCTGTCCTTGAAATTTGTCGTTCTAGTTCAGCATCCAAATTGATGCGGACATCTTGACGAAAAACCATTGAACTCATATACGTACTAGAATGGAATCTACACGTGAACTTCAGTGATCCAGTTGTGGCTGAAGTTAACCTTCTTGGTGACACAATCAAAACAAAAGAAAATCGGCCCCACTCCATCCTAGAGTTAATATAATTCCATGTGACAAACTGACCATTAATGTGCATTTTGACTGCGTTAGTAAAAGTGTAAAAGTTCTTATCTTTCAATTGTAAGGTAACCGATGCTTTTGTATAAATAATCTGTCACAGGAATAAATTTCTTATACTTCTTTTATACTATGTGAAAAAAGAGCGAAGAAACTTGAATCAGTTGTGACAGAACGTTAAACAAGTAAACAAAAGTGGCTATGAGAACGTTTACAAAATACTACTAGTATAGGCATCCTGTAGGTAAAGCAGATGTCAACTCTGGTTTCTGGAAATCAAGTGTTCATGTTGCAAGAAACCATGTTATCAGTTAACATAATCTTAACAATTTCACAAGAAACTATAGGAATGTAATTTCTTAGGCAATGTCCTTTTTTCAAATATATAGTTGTGTTGAACCTGAAAATGCTAAAGGTTTATCACTTCGCAATCCCATTTCTGACATTTGTTTACAAAACTGAAGGAACAGCAAAGATAGGCACATTGGAAACATGTCTTTAATATGCAGAAAGGATGCCTTAGTGACTTTATTTAAGAAATATATACAACAGGAAAAGAAGGGGAAAACACATGTTTATAGATTTTACACAATCAATCAGATCAACAAAAATATATTTAAGGGTGAAATTATGCTATCTGTCAGGGTTTTGCTTATATGGTATGTAGTTATTTTTTGTTTTTGAAATAAAAAATTTTGCCAACTAACGTCTTATCAGTGGGAGAGACCTACATAAGCTATCAATTTTAAATGCGTTTAGTTTTGATGATGCAGTGTTCTGGAGAAAATACAACAGAACATTTTCATAAAGTGAGACAAACTCTCCTTCTGAGTTTCAACTCCCAGAATTTCAAATTGTAGCCCAAATGTTGCTGACCAACTTGAAGCCTTCATGACCTCTAATATCTTCTGTGAAATAAGTACACTGTAACAGCAATAAAGATGCAGAAAAGAAAATGTTTAACATTTTTTATTGTATACTGGTCCAGGGCCTAAAAGGGTAGACTAGTTAAAGAAACTGCTGAATTAGCTAAACAAGACCCGAAAAGAAATGTTACACTTTGGATCATTATACAAGAAGATGTGGAACTTTTCATTTTGTGCTCAAGTTTACAAAAGGTATGTACATATTTTAATTACAACATTAATTCTTATTGAAGCTAATTATTGATATCTTATTTTACAATAGTCTTAATTTATGTATATGCTATATTCAAGTGGTTTCACACCAACATCACCAAATCACATTTATCAACAATTTATCATCGATGCAAGTCTTTCGATGACACAGGTACACAAACTCAACTAATTGTTGTCAGCGATTAGAAATACAAGCCATCCTCATCAAGAAGTATCTTCTACTCTTACCTCTGCAAGCAATGCTATCTTCTTAGTAACAACTTATGCAGGAGACTAAGAGAAAGAATGGAAAACACGCTTAAACATGGTAGGGGCAAAGAGTGTACTACAATTAATAGGAAGGACTTATTGATGAGATGTAGGCATTTTCAGTTGATAGATAATTTAGCTTTAGTAAACAGAAGGCAGAGTAGAATATCAGAAGGATTTCTAAATTTCTTTAAAGTTCTAAATTCGTAGAATTTGCATATCCCCTTTGAAACTTCAAAGGCTCATTCTAATCAGGTCAAAACAATATTGTGGACGTTCAATATTGCTGCCCCGAAATTGAATGTTGTGCTTATTTCAAGGCTCCTTCGTAGTTTGAAGTCAAAAAATTTTAGCTCCCTGTTTCGAATTGAGGTTGATGCCCCTTTAAGTAATATCTCTTTATTGTTGACAGTGTAATTTCAAGCAAGAAACATTGTATTTCCAGGGAAGTAGTTTTCTTGCGTGTTACTGTACTTAGAGCTTGTTTTATAGACCAGGTAAAATTAATTACAATATTAACTATAAGATGCCTTTTTCTGTTGCAAATTTTGATTCTACCAAATTTCATTTTGCCTATTCTTAATGGTAATAAGAGAAATCCAGAAGGTTATTAACCGTTTAGTTAGTTGAAGGCTTTCTTGACTATGCCAAAGAAGGACTCCCAATTTATATTTGAGAAAAGTGGTATTAACCATAAACAATAATTTTTTTCTTAATACGTTAAAAATGTATACACCAAGAAAAAGTTGATGGAACAACTATCTACGGACACTATAGTTACTAGGCTTCCTAGTGCAGTTTAACATGAATGAAATTGTTAGGCATTTGAAAAGTTTGGAACAGCAAGTATTTGTACCATGAAAAATGCAAGAAAAACATTTTTTTTGAGCAAAGTGCATACCAATACCTACTATTGAGATATGGACATTGAATTTTTGTTGCGATGGGACACTCATGTCCTTGGCACGTCAACGGAAGGTGATCGGACCTTCCAAAAATATAAGGGAAGGCAGAGCTTACATTAATTTTTTCCTAAGTATGGGAAAGGAATGCGACGAAAAACACATTAACATTCTCATGTACTCATTTCATGAGAAACTCGTGAGAAACCAGTACCCACTGACTAAAAGAAAAGATCACACACAAACATGGTAGAGAAGGTGAAATACATATCATTTTTTTCTATGACATATGTTCGCCAGGGTAGGCGGAATATTAACAAAAGAGATTACAGGGCATGTTGCGCCCTACCTCGTCTACCCTCAGTGATGTGCTTTCGATTGTACAAAATCTTTGCCACCGATTCGTTAATAAAGCATGCTAATCTTGAAAGTCGGCATGGGGATGAATAATTTTTTTTGAAGCTAGATCGTAGACATTTGTATTAGACGGAAGTAATATATAGACATGTCATGTTTCTTGAAAAGCAATAACTGATGTGAATTCAACTTAGTATTGCAAAGTGTGCATGCGCACGGATGACCCTCTGTTAACCAGGCTATTTAGCAGTCAAGTTTCACATAAAACATAATAAGATAACTCAAAATTATAAATAAAAATTTTTGTGCTTAAAAGCTGTTAAAATAATGCCTCAACTCTATACTTTATTCACCAACTCGCAAAAAGGAGCTATCTATCTAAGGTTTTAATAAACTAAAAATACCTTAAGCATTGTTGACTCTTATGCAATAGGAAAAGACGTGCATAAATACCCAGATAGGTAAAAAAGATATACGGATGCTAATTTACATTGTCACAGCCAGGGCTGGCACCCCTTTAAAATTTTACTGCTCTTTAATCAGTCCAAATCAAAGAAACTAAACCTTATCTACTTTTGTCTGTTGATTCCTTAAGCTTCATTGAAAGACGATTGTTTCAAATATACAGAATCAGTTAGATATCCCCTACTTTTCATTGGTTCATGTCCTCTCGTATAAAAGTATCCTGTTCCCTCCCCCCCTTTAATCCCATTTTGAAACGTTTAACTCTTCAGGATGCTTCATGGTATTGCATGTAATTTCATGCTTTGAACATCAGTTTTTGTTGAACAATTGTTGTTTAAAGTAAATTTATGATTCACGGCCAAAGCAACGAGAATTGGGTATGAAATATTATACATGCTGTAGTACTATTATAAAGAGGACAAGAGAAATAAAACATTAAAGATATTACTGTTCTGCAAACTGTAGTTATGGCAAGAATTTCAATCCTCAAATTTTTATTGGTCTTGAACTACTGGTTTCCATGGATTTCCCGGTTGGTAGGCTGGACCTCACCACAGCTCTTTCATCAAATAGAATAAATCAGACGGTAGAAAACTCCAATCTAGTCTCAATGAAAATACAGAAGTCTTAGTTCACTTGGTACAATCTTATCAACAAAACATCAAAGTATGCCGACACTGTTGTTCTTTCTCTACCTTATGTCTAATACGTGTCTTCACTCATAATGACTCGCTAGCAGTGCGTAGTCGAGAGAAAGGTCTAGCATGTTTGGACACAGCTTTGTTTTTCAAGACGTAAAAAGTTATGAGAAATTCTTCAACATTTTGAATATTAACGCTCCTGTGATGGTAAGGAATGTAAAATATGAGCACATCATGATTTCGCTAGAGGATTGCTGTCAACAAACATACAAAATCTGAATGTATTAAAAATTCTTCGCCATCAACATTACTTAATTAACAATAGTACAATATGGAGGTGCCTCATTAAGGTCCTATTGGCATCGTATCAAAACAACTTAAAGAAAGGTTACCTTAAGCAATATGTCATTTGAGTCACTGTTGACAGTATTTTATACTCATTAGACTTGTTTGATAATGACACTCGATGTTATGATTAAAGTCTTAACTACTGATTTATTCACGGAAATTGAGTATGAATTGATAATTGTCACTTCGGAAATATTTTGTAGCTGAATTATATTACAGGAGAACTTGTTAGGATCAAAAGGTTTAAGCAAATGTTTCAGCTTTCTTCGAGTGAATAGATGAACCTCAAGATAATAGAAAATCGGAGGAAAACAAACTTAAGTTCTGATGGTAAGTTGTTATAATACTGAAAACGTTGTGTGAACATCTTTCTCTTTTTGACGCTGTGCTATTTAGTTATTCTGAGCACCAGCGATAGAAAATTGAAAACAGAAGATATCGTCCGGAAAACGAAGATCGTTAAGGAAAAACGTTGTCTGTATTTGAGAGTAATTGAATAGGCTGTAATAAAGAAATGGCAAAACAGAATTTCGTAGTAGCTGTGGTTGTTGGGATAGTTCACCTCAGCCAAAGAAGCTTTATTAATGCTTGTACGATCGTTGCTATATTTTTTAATGTAAAAGGCAGCAGTATGGTTTTCAAATTTTGAGTCTCTATAATTTTTGCAGGTTACAAAACAATCAAAACATGAACTGTGATTAAATGAATAGAACAAAACATAACCAAATACTGTTGTCTATGATAAGACAATTTATATTTTTAGGATTTTCTGGCACAGGGCACGGGGCACTCTTTTCTAATGAATGCGATACGGTATATGCCGCAAGTGCACATTTGTTAAATTATCAGCAAAGCTCTTCCTTCTCTTTGTTGTTTGTCATAATTTTTTTTAGTTTAAGAATTATAGAAGAGAGTTTATTGCTAGGGTTTCAATACGGATCAACTCTCTCTGGGTGTCTTTAATTTTAAAATGTTATATGCTATTTATCAGAGAGATTATGCTGGTAGTTCACTATGAAATATAACCCATGAGCTTGTTGTCAGTCCTGTGGACCAGGTGTAATTCAATAGTGCAGATCTCCGTAGAGAAGATAGGACCTTGACGTCATCATTTACAATTTCAGCTCGACTTACGATTATACATGCAGTTGTTTCCAACCCTCTGAAGCTATGAATAGGTTTCCTTGCTTTACGTAGCGCAGGAAGAAAACTTTCGAGCATAAATTGAAGATGCAGCATTAAATACATATTTGTTGGTCTCCCTATCTGAAAAAGTGCTTAAGCATGTGAAAATGTAAGAGAAGGCGACATAAGTTTTGTTGAATCCTTTTGATCGATTTTTCTTCAGTACAGTTAAAGCCATTCAATTTTGAAACATATTTGAGAGACATTACAGTTACAGAATGGTGCAAGGGATATTGAAAAGTATAAAACAATTTGAAACACGTCTATTGAATAACTACATAATACCATCATTGTGAGCACTTAATATAGAACCGAAGAAGGAAAACACAAACAATGGAAAGGACAGTGTTAATGACTATATATTATAAGGAGACACAATAGACTAATAAGTAACACACGGCAGTACAAGTGAGATTTATTAAGTAGTTAATGAAGAAGAGAAAGATTAGAAAAAAATTATTTTTGTTGAAAAAGTGACGGATTTAGGAAAGTTATGGAAAAAGCTTCCAAAAGTCGGAAGCAAAGCTCCGTCCGAAATTTATAGGGAATGGAAAATCTTCCATCATGGTAATTATCAGTGCAGTCCCTGTTCAATATCAGTTGGCCGGTGTGTGTATTTGTGTGTGTGTGTGGTGGGGGAGGGGTTGCTGTGGGTTATGGCTGATTCAGCTATTTCGTAAGACTTAACCTGACAAGGTCGCCTATGTTAATGATATTCTTATACTCCATCGTAACAGGTAGAATACGCTGGGCTATCCTCCTTCCCAGTCCCTAAGTATTTCAACCTACGTGATGCTGCCCGCAACTTTACTTAATTGAATGGCAAGTAGAGCATCCTTCCTAAAGCTTAGAAAAAATGCACACCTCAGCAAATAAGGCATCCTGTTCATT
The DNA here is from genome assembly GCA_010016065.2 of Carybdea cf. marsupialis auct. non (Linnaeus, 1758). Taxonomy (NCBI): domain Eukaryota; kingdom Metazoa; phylum Cnidaria; class Cubozoa; order Carybdeida; family Carybdeidae; genus Carybdea; species Carybdea cf. marsupialis auct. non (Linnaeus, 1758). The sequence goes on from JAAAKL020000407.1 coordinate 14,836, forward strand.
AAAAGGGTCAACTGTAAATCTGCCTCGTTCTGAAAACGCTTCCCTAAATATAAATAAGCAAATGTTATGAATTCTTCTTTTTGAACATGTAAATGTAATATAAACATGTAAGTAAGTGTTCAGGAAGTGAGCTGTACTGCCCTTTTGGGGCATTTGAAAAAAATCAGGAAGGGGTTGGCGTTGAAAAAAACGGGATAATACGGTTACAAAGTAGATAAGAGATTTCTGGTTAAAGTTTTCATTTTGTTCATGACTTTAAAAGCGTTTTGGATATAGTGAGATACCGAAAAAAGTAAGTCTGATGAAAGCGGACGTCCATGTATAAGTAGGATCAAAATGCATTTTTAAAGCGGGTTGCTATGAGAATTTAATTTTTCCACAAAATAGTTGAATACAAGAAACCTAAATGCGGGCCAGTCGCCTTACTATAATCTGTGGGAAGTACTTTTATAGTGCAAATTATAATTGGCTCTCAACATCATAGGCTTCAAGTTAGCATGTTTTTCTACTATAACACGTAGAAGAAGATCCTAACTCCAAAAACGTAGTCTATAATACTCCCTTATCTAAATAGTAGGCCTGGTAAGTTTTAAGTATGTCACCCCCGTCCATTATGGCAATAATCCAAACATAACCATACCAAAAACACATCTGAAGACTTGATTGGGTTCCACTTTAAAAAATAATTGTTTAGTGACAGACAAGAAAGGCCAAAGCTGGAATATCGCCGTTTAGGCTATTTCTGCTTATTGTCTTAAAAATAGATGATAAATCTTATCAAAGAGAAGAGACTTTTAAGCTGTTGAAACTCATAAGGTATATGAATGATTTTATCAAAGATGACATGCTTGGCATTAAGTCTATTGTATGTGAAATTATCTCAAAGTGCTGATTCAAAGTCCTCTCATCGAGATAACAACCTACGGAATACTTGATACTGATCGACCCGTCATCTGTTTTCTGATAACGATTTCCAGTATTCTGTGCCTCCACATCACCCTCGTTGGGACTACAAACAGAAAAAACACCTACAGCAAAAGCTCCTATAACAAACAGAATCCATTTAATGATGAACATGAGATTCTACGCTCACGTGCAGGAATTGATGCTGGGCAGACGTAAAGCTCAAGGCATGCAAGTGTGCATGTAGTTGAGTTTTCGTTTCCAGTGATGACGCCATATTTCATGGCAAGAAGTGAGGGCTTTGAAGTGATAGGCCTCAATTTGGATTGGAGCGGCATATGACCCAAGAAAGGGACAACATTTGTTTGAGCAAGAAGAGGCAGTCAAAGTAATTTTTGTTAAACGAAGAATACAATAGAACTGCAAGGCTTTGAAGTCAATTGAACAGACATAGAAGGATTGCAAAACAGAGTTGTATCAAAGAATACCCAGAATAGAGATTTATTTACGAAGGAAAAATGTTAAACAAAAAATGGCAGAATGAAAACTTAACAAATATTTACTCGTTGATTAGTTGAAGTTTGCAAGATTGCGAAATCGACTTGCAAAAGTATATAAGGGAGAACAAGGGCTGAAAGAATAAAGGAAGTTTACGTTACTGCCATAAAAAGTCGAGGAAAAGTTTGTCTATAAGGTGACTAGTGAGAACCGTACCAGCGTTCTAGAATTTCTGCTGCAGAGAAAACCATTATAAAGTTTAGAGAAAGTCAGAGGAAAGGGTCAGTGTCAGAGCAAAACTAATTGGATGCATTGTGCAAATGCTTAAAGGAACAACTTTTAAAAACTTTTTACCAGATGTCACACCTAAAGAACTTTTAAATACTTGGAATTATTCTTGAATCACTAGAAAAGTGATAATGATGTAAGAAAAAGATCTCTAGACGACACTATGATCGAGGAGCAATTATCTCAAACTCGAGTTTCTGTAGAACCCTAACATTCTGTGTATGGGAAGTTCGACAAAATCTGTGTTATGAAAGAGGATTATCCGCAAGTCGGCTTCAGCTCTTTAACGCCTACATCTCTACAGCTCTTGCAGTAATTAAAGAGGCAATGTAAATCTGGCTGATTTTAAATAGAAAATATGGCAGAAATGAAGTTTTCAGGATATATTTTATTGGGGTTTGCACTGGGCGGCTCATCACACAATAGTGAAAACTGGAGTCATTAATGACAGGTGGACGCATTTCAGCCGCAATGGTTGTCTTTGTAATGAAAGTGATTCTAGACTCTATGAAATTTAAAATTAGCACAATTAAATTCCGTTTATTGACCATTTACTTTGGCTGTAAAAGCTGTTAAAAATGTCTGTCAATGACAGATAGCGTATCAATGTATCATTCCAGAATTTTAGTAAGTTGAACAACTACTAGGTAATAACAAGAAAATCTGTATTTTTCTCTGTTACTAATACAATGCATTTATTGAAAGGGAAACTAACGAAAAGCTCTTTTCACTGATAGGAAGAATAGGTACTGACTGCAACAGGGAAATGGACGTTTCCAGCTAATGGAAATATAGCGTGACAAGATAAAACCTGTTCTGTCCGGTTATACAAATAGAATCGTAATGATTGAAGATAGTGTACAAAGTGCATTTGTGGTAAGCGGGAAAATGCAGCTTGTTTCCATGAAAACAGATTGAAGCTGTTTCAGGTAATCAAGAAAACAGAAAGAAAATGGGAAGAAATACCAGTTGTTTATATTGTTTTTTTCCTAATTTTAGAATTAGGATGTTACGTGGGAGGAAAAATCCAAGAACTTATTTACCTCCTTCTAAAGGAACGAAGCCACTGTAGAATAACATCTTTAAGCTGAGGCACTACAACTATACTCGAGTCTGCTTAAACTGGAAAGATGACATTTTGTTGAAACTTATAGGTCTTTTCATGTGTCAAGCAGAGATGCAATAAAAAAGAAGGTGAGACTTTTGTAGAGGAGAGACGATTCAAAAGAAATAACAGCTGCAACGGCATCTGACCAAGTGCAGTGAACACGATCAAATTCCTAAGTGAGAGTAGAAAGTGGCAGAATAATTGAATAACTCGATAAGCAATAGCGGATCGTGACCTGGAAGACGACCATTGCTTGAAAAGTCAACATATAATATGTAACCGTCACCAGATGATCAATCAAGATGGAAAATTTAACAGAGAAAAGTGGGTAAACAACAATACGACGTGTATTTTCTTGTAGGCAAAACAATGCAGCTTGTAGTTTCAAACGGCTGTAATCAGTGATTCCTCCCCTTCCTTTTTGTTTTCCTTTAATTTACAATGGTTAAGCTTTAAAGTTTATGTAGGTTCACCTTATTGCGCAGCGACTGAAAATGTAAGCACGTAAAAAGCTGGACTGTCTATCAATCAAACGTCATTTACAGAAATACCCATGACATCATGTGTTACAATTACTTTTTAATCCTGACCACATTGTGGATTTTCTTAACATTCTAAAATTTGTTTTAGTATAGGAATCAAATGCTTGACATAATCAAATCTTTTTTATTCACACCCGCTAATCTAATGGTCTCTTATGAGGATGGGTGGGTATATCATACACAGAGGCTTAAAACACTTAGGCAAATAGTTGTAGCGAAAAATGATTTTCACAAATATAATTACTAGACAAATTCCTGGTGAACGGATGTCACTCTTGGTCTTAGAATTAAAATAATGAGTTTATACTTTCATTTTTACTAGTAAAGTTTACAAGTTTATTTTATGTATTAACGGGAAGCTGAATATTTGGAAAAAGAAAAGGGAAAAATAAAATAAAGCTTTTGTGTTGGCATAAACGTATGGCAGATTTAATTTAAACTAATTTATGAAACGTGAAGGCTTTCAAATGCAAGTTTATCCTTGGATGATGTAAATTGTCTCACTTGATGGAATCTTGTGAGTATTTGGAAAGTGGTTTAATGCATGTCTCTAGATGATGAAGTTAAAAGAATCTATCTAATAGAAAAGCATCAAATTTGAAAGATATTTATAATAGTGTCCTTACTGATTCAATTTATTTGTAAAAAGTTCTGGAAAAACAAATAGTGAAAATGTATATGTGGAAAATAAGATTTGTGTATCAGGTAAAAAAATGTGCCATTTCATTTCTCCTTACGTTTAAAAGTCGTCGAAACAAGCAAATTTAAACAATCTAGAGTAGAATATGGAATCAGGTAATTGTTTCTTTTATGCATTTTAAAAGCTAACTAAAGGAAAGTTAAGCAGAGATGATATATAACGGAGTGAAATATTCAGTGGCACTGGGTATTGACCATATTATGACTTGAAAGAGTGCAGGAAATGTAGCAATATGGTCAATTTTCCTATCGAGAATTTTTGGCTCCTGGGAAAAGTACTCTATACTCATCTTGTATTTTTTGAAATTGTCCAACAACTTTTTTATAAAGGTACTAGAAAAGTGGAAAATATGTCAACATAGGGTTTTAAACTAGTTATTTGATAACACTTTGCCTCCCTCTTTGCTGTGCACATCATTGCTAAACCCAACAGATTCCAATATGAAAAGAATTCTATTGAGGGAAAGATGAAGGTTTCAGCTCCTTCTTCAGTCTCTCAACATGCTCAGTGATCAATTTTAAGGAACTATAAATAAAATGTAAACATCGTGTAGTTTAAATACCGATGCAGAAAGTTAAAATATGATATTGGGACTTGTATTACATTCATATCCCTTGGCAGTCTCTGAAAGCTACAACGTGAGATTATTTTCTTTTTAGCAGAAAAAAGTAAGGTACTGGTTTGAGGCCTGGGCTTTCAATATTCAATAAAACAGATGCTTTCCGGGCAAGGCGGTGAGTAGCCCTTTCGAGTCCAAATTGATACCATATCCTCGGGAAAAGTTACTAATGTCATCTGAGAGTAGCTTTTCAGTATCGTGGTGAAATCACAGCACTTAAATTATTCATCATTGATAGATGCACGCACTGCATTAGACCATTTTGAGAGTACAATTATGATAAATGACGGAGAGGAGTTTGCTTTGATAATCATTTTCTAATTTTTAGTCGTTTAAGAAGGTGACGCCATTAATCTGGCAGAGATTAACTGATGCTAGTAAATGATAATTCAAACTGTCATAGCTAGACCTTTTTAGAACTGATGCTTAACTTATTCTGATCAAGGTATCGTGCAGCTATCTACTTCTATCTTAGTAAATGATTGCAAGTCATGTGCTTCGCGTGAGTGAGACATCTTTGACCAAAACTTACGTGACTTGGCAGTTATTATGCTCTGAATACGTGTTTATTACTTAAAAAATAGAGGCGGCTGAGATAATAAAATAAATGACCGGGGCACAAAACGACAAAAATTTGTCATTTTGATAAAGATATGACTTTTGTTAATCGTACACTTTACGATGCAGAATACCACAAGAAAAGAGACTTCATCATAGAGACATCAGGTGATTTGGTGTACACTGACTATCTACCAGAATAAAGGCGTTTTGAAATAAGAGAGAGAAAGCACGTGTTGCTGTTGTTTCGTAAGATCGATGCAATAGTACCCACAGCGTGAAAAACAGCGTACTTGTAATATTGAACCTGAATGCTTTCGTCAGCTATTCTCGACTTCACGCAAGGCTTCAAGGTGCAAACATTATTTGAAATCTGAATGATTATTCAAATCGTGAGTTGAGAATACTGTGAGCAGCTGATAAAGTGAGCTATAGAGAACCACAAAACGTAGGTAGGACCCCTGTATACTTGGCCTATTGCGTTTAAGAACTAATAGTTTTTCTCATCTTTTAACACTGATTTAATGCAAGTGTTTCTGTAAGTCTAGATACAAAATTGTACTTTTTTTTAAAAAAAATTTAAAAAATTCTTAGCTTATATATATCAGGGTAAATGTCAGGCGTATGATGCAGTTGAAAAATATGAAAGTACAAACTTAGAAATAAGGCAGAGTTGGTTTACATCATAAAATCCATTCTATCTCCGTAGAGAAAGGAACGCTTTGTCAATTTTCCTGCAGTAAGTTAACTTGCGTCAATGCGAGGGAGTGACGCTTATCATTGCTGTATATTACTGACATTTACGGTAATGAGTTTGATTTTACTCTGATTGTAAGGGGAACATTAGGAGTTTTTAATACTACTTTGACAGAATGTAAAGCAATACTATACAGTGGCAATGGTAATGGCATATCAGGAGATTGTACTTAGAATTAAGATATATCAGGGCATTGTATACAACGCATGTGCGCGCGCGCACACACACATTAACACAGATTTGCAAATTAGATATTTCCTCGGTTATTACAATTGAATGTGAAACAGTTGGTGAGAATGCTACTCAACACAAAATGATTCGTGGAATCACTTCTGTAAACCATGACACGGCACACCAATTGGGGCTGGGCTCTTTTGAAAATTATGATCATGATCATACAAAATAGATTGGAATTTGGAACGGGGGAAATGGCTGATTTATGGAGACTGCAAAGTCAATCAATTATAAATTTTAAATTGACTTTTCGGCAGAAAAGATACCGTTCTTAAAATAATGTCTGAAACTTAAAATTTTTATTTAAGCTGAATTATAATTAAATCACATAATTTTATAGAACATTTGAAATTAATAGGCTAAGAAGTAAACATAACGCAATTGTTTTAATGCTTGTCCATTCACTTTTATTCGATTGGTAAGAAATTGTTAGGTGGAAAATAATAAAGATTTTCATATTTAATTACATGGTGGATGCAAACCTTCCAAGAGATTCCTTCACTAGGAATAAATCACCTGAGGCAGGAGGAGATAATTTTTAAAAAATGTGCATGATAGCATAAAAGAAGTACATCTGGATCTTCTAAAATGAGAACAAGACATGCTGAAACTTAGTGAACAAAAGTTTTATTCAGAGCCGTAGCAATCTGGGGGCAGGGGCGGAAGTGTATCAATATATCTACTTATATCAAACATGGCTTTAAATAAGGGAATAATAAGGGAAGTCTGTATCGTACCTATAAATTTGTAAAAGTAGGAGGCAGTTCGTCAATGTCTTTATATTTTATCACAATGCGAGTAGATCCTACTTTTCCCACCACAGACTACTTGTCATTCTTTCAATCTACCCAATGTGCCGTGTTACTTATTTAACGAATAAGTATGACCCTCTTTATAATCTTTTAGGCTCAAATGCAGAAAATACACTTTCATTTGCGTAAGTATAGATTTCCAGACATAATCTTGTACCTCACAGTTCTGAAATCCCAAGCTCAGTCATATTCAACTAGGATTCCAGAAAAAAAGTGAAGTCAGGTTTGGAGGGCAAACAATCATTTAACTGGCACTATGACATCAGAGAGAGGGCAGCTATACGTCCATGCTCCTTCTTGACCAAGAGAAAGATCTAAATCAGGCCGAAGATTTGAATAGGCTGTACACAGAATAGGCTTACCTTTTAGGGAGAATCTGTTCGTGTTTTGTGGCCTGGGCATAGGTCCTGTACGTTTTGCTATTTAAAGAATTCTTCCCGTTCTCTGCCTTAGCCGCTTTATTACTAAAAAGTAAATTGCAATAAGTTGTAGGATTCCGCAGTCACAATGCAGTCATACTTCTTGATTTATAGAGATGAGTTACTATGGCCTCCTCCAACAGGGAAATGTCCTCTTCATACTTAGCAACGGATAGCGCCATGCATATACCCTGCTCTCCTGCTCAATTAAAGAAACTAGTACAGATTTTTAGTTAACTTTTAAAAAGATGGTGACTAAAGCAATGAGAGTTTTATAAACGAATTACATGACAGTTTGAATATTGCTGGAGAGTAAGACGACAGCTCGTAAACTAAGTACATTCCGGAGCAGTTATTCTTTACTTCTGTGATAAGTGTCTAGCTGTCACTAATAATTGTTTGCAAATTCGATTTTATTAGTGATCTGTTTTGAAAGGATTCTAGAGAAGTAGGAATAATCCACCAGTGACATTTGACCTGTGACATTTGACCCTAGGACCCAATCATTTGTATGGCATTGCTTTACCAGCCTAGCTATTGAAATCAATTGGTGGAGCAATGCAGCCTGAATACGTGGATTTTGGGTTCGAATCACAATGGTGACATGTCACTAGTTTTCCAATATCCTTCGAAAACCTATAATTGAAGTATTCTCATTCAAAAACTGTTTATGATTATCCATAAACGAATTTACTTATTGTATGGGTATGAATAAATAGATAAAGAATTGTTATTTCTTGTATATACTTTAATGATCTGCAACATTACTATATTATTTAGCGATTTTTTATTTTCTTACAACTATTACTATCATTGTTATAACTATTACCGTTATTATCAATATCATCATCATCATCATCATCATCATTATTATATTTCTTGCAACATTTGATACATTTCGTACATACTGAAAAGTTGCCACAAGGATGCCAGAACGATGTAATTGCCTGAAGGGAATCCATATACTACCAGATTGTTTGCATTGGTTCGCATTAATTGTTTTCAGTACCCTGTTAATCAATCGCATCGAAAGTTTAAATGATCTATTGGGTAAACAAATTGTTTAAGTGACCGTTTCAGTGGCAATGAAAAACAGCAAATCCGTTTCGATGAATGTCACAAGACTAAGGTCTGCAGCCACTGTCTGATTATTACACCAATTGCTAAAGGACATTGTCCAAATTGAGTTGTTTGCTTTAGTAAACACATTTTAATAACATAACGTGATGTCAGTTGACACCAGCAGTTGTATGTGTGTACACGCGTAAAATAGACTATCGATTTCCTTCTACAAATTCTGTAATTATCATTGTGCTATCTAGGCGTACAAAAATCATGCAGAAGTTGCATCAATTATTCATTAGATCCTCAATGAACGCAGCTTCAGGACGACGGGGGCTTAGGCAGCGTAAAACCTGTTTATAAAAAATAAAAGACATTTCACAGATACGTCCTCCCGTCATAAGATTTTGATTTGTTTAGGTTTGGCAGATGTAAAGAATAGCTCCAAGGAATGTGCCTGCTTCTCGTACTTAGAAAAAAGATCGCTAGTGGTAAGTAGGAGATAATAGAATGCTAGTCATACCTTTCATCTTGAACTGTTGTTAAGCGTGGTGCAAGTCATTTTCGTTAGGCTTAGGCAGTCAAATAGTAATTACGGTGACATGCCAGATACGCACTTTCATTTTAAAATCAAACTGCTTTGCCTGTCTTTACTAGTTATCCTTCTTACCCTCACTTGTACAATTTCTACGTTGAGTGTCCTGAGCCAGATTACATACGTAGTCCAATAATACAGCAAGCCAAACTAGTTTTAACAATATATGTTTTATAGGTGTTCGTAGCGGTAATAAAATCACGTTGTGGTACTCTGGGGATGGCTTTAGCATACTCTGTTGCCATTGCTAATAGGTCTATCTAAACCTAAATGAACATTTAAAGATGCCGTTGATACTTGAGCAGCGTTTTTCTAGCATTGCTCGAAGGGAGAGAGAAAATACTTAAACTTATCTCTGTAGTACAATTAAATCTGAAAAGTAGTCGTTTTAAAAAGTTACGTTGATATGAAAATGCTAAACTGCAGACCAATAAACTGCAGACCAATAAACTGCAGACGTTTAAATTCTATTATGTCGAGGTTTGCAAGCATCATGAGGTCTATTAACATTACAAGCGTAAGTAAAATGTATTTTCCTTTTTGCTATATGAAACCGTGGTTTAAGTAAGAGATTTCGGTTTCTAAGAATAGGATTTTTTAGATGGCTATCCAATGTCTACGTTATCTATATTTTGCTATTGAAGCTAGTTTATATTGCTTAAACTTCCTTTTGATTGAAATGTCAGTTTCAACGTAACTCTGTTAAGAAAGATAAAATCGTGGCATTGATTTTTATGAATATTTGGTAACAGTTTGTAGATTGGAGTAATAGAATATCGGAAAATTAAGTCAAAACCATAACAAAACCAAAAAGAAATTCAAGAGGGCAAGTATACCTTTCTTTAATTAGGTCTTATATTAAAAAGAGGGAAGTGCTATAGTCACTATATTCCCTGAATAGTTCTTCCTTTGCAAATCAATCAATATATGCTTTCCGAAACAAGGCGTTTTGGGCTATACTGATCAATCACAAATGTACTAAAACCGACTTACACTTATCCTTCATTAGACTTAGTATGATGTGTCACTTATTCTTATCATTGTGGCTACCAAATCTTCAATAGTCTGCATGTAATTTGTAAAGTTTGGCTTGCTTTCCATAAGCAGTATTTTATTCCGAAATTGATAAATACTGTGCTAGAAGGACATTTGATAATCTGCTGAGGATCACGTGCATGATCTGTCGAATTTATTGGTATATCAAAGCTACTATTTATTGTCTTATGGTGCTGAAATAGCTTGACATTACAACTTACAGAAACTCTGTTAGTTAACATATTGACATCACATGCCGCCAGCTGTTTAAACGGTATGAAACCCTAAGCCTATCGGCATTTATTTCTCTCACTTTCAGCTCAACGTAGTTCATTTGACGTCAACTTCCGTCTCCTGCAAAAATTATTGGCTTGGTATTTATTCCGTACATATTGCTGTAAAGTACAGGTTGTTTCAATAGTGCCCTGCTGAGCTCTTATAGTCAATCATTGACCTACACGACAGGGTGTTTCGTATTATAGCGATGTATCAACACCTCAAACGGCTGCAAACATCAGTGGCAGCGCATTCTTTGTTTGTTAAGCGAGAAAAATGCCTTTGTATAAAGCGTGAAAGAAGGACTCTTTTAAAGATATTTACTAAAGGGAATACGATAATGGATGGGGGTACCGTCGATTTTTTAATTTGATATGAACAGGCGTGTTAGTCGAGGCGAATTACGTTACTATAATTTCAAACAAGAAAAAATATTTGTGCTTTACTTTATTGACAGTGACAAAGACAAGATGGAATGCAATCCATGCTATCTGGAGTAGATAGTCCTGCAGCTCTTAATGGTTAAAATAGCCACTTAAATAGTTGACCGAACTTAAGAGACTTGCCACTACTTTTACTAATGCAATAAGCATTTGAAAACATAGGATAATGTGTTACACCTCATCACCATTGTCACCACTTAAGTAAAGAGTCGGTAAAAAGCAAATGAGCTTATTTCAAAGCCTCCATTTCGTCCGAAATATCGTTAGATAGTAAATAGATTCAATTGCCTTAGACAACGTAAAATTGTTAGTTAATTCTCGTGTATTGCTGCCGCTTTTATATCATTAACTTTAAATCTAAACATGAAGGAGTCCCTGCGGTTTATCACCGAAAGATGCCTGCGAATAAATAATTCTTTTATTTGCCACTGAATATACCTTTTTACTGTGTCTTGCGTGTACTGAAATGCCCAACACTCTTGAAAGAATTTTAAATCTCAACAGCAATTTGAGTATGCCATGCTTAGTTTGTCCTTTGTAATCAAACGAAATTAAGACAAATGAAATTTTAAATTATGATGCTTCGCATCCTCAAACTCGTTGCGATGCTTCATTGTAAAAATTGGCACGAACTACATGACCGTTGTTATAGTTAGGAGGACATGAAAAGAATGTACTTGTTAGTAGTATATTGTAAACACTTTTGACAAATTTGTGGTACACAACCACGACCATATTGTTTATTTGCTTAACTAGCAGGTAAACAGGGAGGGCTTCAGCATGCATACCTTGCCTATTCTCAATAAGCTATTGCATTGCATTGTCTAGACCTCTAGGTTTGAAGTACACTTAGCGTAATGCATAAAAAACTGAGAATTTCTTTGTAGTAAATTGAGTCCAAATGACAGGAGTCAAATCTGACAACAGCCTTGACGTCAGATTGTAGCTTGACCTAGAAATCTCAAACAAATTATTCAGACTCCTTTATCACCGATTTGGTGTCGATAGGTGATGTGCCTTAGTGGTATGGGTTGTCAAATTGAACCCCCCCCAAAAAAACCCCATCAAATATATATACAAATAAATTCTCACTTCAAAGAGAAGCTTGTTTTGAACGACTTGTGCGGTTTTCAATCATACTTTAAACACTTCTCCATAATTACAGTCACAATCTTTTGAATAGGTCTAAACTTTGAAATAAAATTGGAAATACTAGCCGCCGACATTACATTGTTCCTCTATGAACAATAAATTCTATGTTTTAGCACCGTAAATTCTGTCAAAACATGTGGAAATGAAAGAATATGACTTCAATGCATCCGCTCCTTGAGCCACGTAATTACTTACAAAATTTGCCAGGTTCTATAACTCTCACATGATTACAATTTTTCAGCAGAAAATGCAACGATAACGAGAATCTGAATTTAGATTCTACCAATAGATTGGATCATACTACAGATGATTAACCCTAAAGGTTTGACAATTTTTAACAGATGTAATTATATTGGGAGCTAATACTTTCCCTCAAAATTTATGGAAGTTACAAGCAGTATTCCTAGTCCTTCCTGTATGAACATTGAACATATGATTGGGAAGATTTAAATGAAAGTCTTATTGCTGCTAAAATTTAGAAACAGCATTTTTTGACCACTAAGGATAATTAAAGTCATGTTTAGAAAAGCACGTGAGACAGAGAAAAATTTCAAGTTATAAAAGTTAGCTACCTTCAGTAATACAGCTAACATATTTCGATACTTGTAGGAAAACCTCTTCACTTATATTTGACATACCTTTGTACTTTTCTTACATTTTGAGTAACATTGGTGATAGGCAAAATTAACAAAGAAATTGAGAGCAAATTTTAGGTCCCGTTTCCATTATATCATAGGCGAGTTGAAGACTACTTAAGAGTGACTGCAACCTCAGCCCTAGCCAGTGTTAAAGAACCCTTTCTGCGGCTCAGATGGGTATAAATAGTAGTCCAAAATCCTTCGAATTCTTTCTGCCAGCCACTGATCATTGGTAGATGGTATATCTAAATATCAAACAAAATATCAGACATAATTTTCAACTAAATCTCAATTATTTCTCCTTAGTCCTTCATATTCTTACCGCATGCCTCCTTTGTTAAGTTATGATTTAAAAGTACCATGGCTTAATAACTTTTCATATTTAAAATCTAGATCTAAACGTACTAAGAGGAGTGTTCCCTGTCTGTTTATGCCAGTAAGAAAGCTTCCTCAACTAAGCACAAAGATCGTGTGCCTTCCACAAATTGCAGGATTGTTGTCTCATTTTTTCGCCACTATGAGGTTGGCTATGGCAGGCGGACGACTATGAGGTTAGTTAACAAAGTTAAGCAGCATGTTCTTTCCAATATTCTCCAAACATTAGCTCCTGCAAAGAAACAAACACCTTGAGTTTCAAACGCATAATTACTGCTACGAAATAAATCTAGATGTGAGTTGTAACGGGCAGTTCCCGGGGGAGACGTTTCTACGCCTGACTGAGTTATCTTACATAATGTTGATTGCTACTGAAATGTTGGTCGGTCTTGCCCTGGTTATTGCAGTGCCGTAACTACTGGGGGCTGGACATACTATAGCCTTTCCAATAATATCAAAAGTGATTGAAAAGTTTTGACAGAGTTTATGGCTTTTCAAGGTCAAGTACTTTTAACATTGAAATCATTTGGGTGACAATCGTTTTAGCTCAAATAAATGTTTGTTAGTTTCAGCACTGTATTGTAAAGCTCGCTTGACACTCCTAGCCCTAATAAGGCTATATAGGCCTTTCTTGGTCCTGATTGTTATTTACTATGTAGACTGGTGTTGTCATTGCGTAACTGGGTGTAACTTGGCTGGCCTTAATAAGTTTTCATAGCTGTTGCCTCGCCTTTAAAGCTGACTTCCGTAGGCATTAAGTTTAAAAACCAAGAATGGCCCAAGATTAGGAACTGTGCTATCCAAATGACGGTCACTTATAGAAGACAAAATTTAGACGTCAACCCCAACCCAATCCCCCACCTTCACCACCAAGGACTATCTACAGATCAGAAAATCAAAAATAAACAATTAAAAGTTGATGCGATAAAGTGTACCCATTGATCGTTCGACAAATGCATTTCAAATTTCATTGATGATATCTTTTTGATATTCAGGTCCAATAAATGAGGGCCTAAACACCAAGAGCTCTGACCGATGACATCCCACACCTTCAATGTTATACAAAAATCCCTGAAAACATAGAAAAAAACATCTGCTAAATAATGCAGTGTTTCTTTAACAGTTCAAATTTTACTCCCTTCACTATATTATTGGCAACTATATTTTGGTTCTGCAAAGACTTAACCGCTAAGGATGTGTTAATCTTGCGTGATCTGATATTTCGACTCTAAAAGGCAAACATGGATAAAAAGGAGAATGATAATATCTAGGTCTTGAAGGAACGGGAGAAAAGGCGAATTTCTATAAGAGTATTAGATACATGCGTGTTATCGTATTGCAAAGTTCAGCTTTTGATTTTTGCTAGAAGACGTTGGAGATGAAGGCAATGAAAATTTTGTTCGTAGACGGGCTTATCTTCAGTCCATCGTCGAGACGCGTCTATTACAATAGATTTAGTTTCAGTACTGCATACTGCTATATAGTCTCAGATTCAACTCTCTATTTTTCATTAGGATGTGGTAGCTGCTAAGAGAGTTCGCTCGTAAGGATTCAACCAAACTGACGTTAAATCGATCGTATATACAGTTAGGATTAGGAGTTCTAATGCGAAAGTTGTTAAATGTGTGGGTTGCTTGATCTTCGCTACTGCAATTTTTGATCACATCAACCATTAATTACGTTTGCTGACAATTTATCTCAAATTGGACCACATGATGTGACCTGTAAACTGGAAAACATCTACGACAAAATGCGATATTGCAAACATGTTTTTGAGAAACTACCTTTTTCTTAATTTCCAAAATGTGCTGACCAAGCGTCGCCTACACACTAATACGTTGGAAATAACATGCCTCGTTTTTCTGCCATAAACCGCCCTTATCTTTCATAATGAACGCATTAACTTGTAGGAACACAACTTGTTTTTGTCTATCAGTCACTTAATCGGTTTCATCACCCAAATTTCACAATGATGTCCCATTAAGGTGAAGGATACATCCACAATAGTTTTATTCAGGCAGCTAGACTTCCATAATAGCACAAAATAAGCCTTGTTTATTTGGTTGGACATTTGCCTCGTGATCAATTATATCTCAAGACATTCTCCAACTTACATTCGAAGCAACGAATGTAATAATTGATGGCAACCAATAAATATTGCAACAAGTTTTCAAAATACCAATTTGACTCGATTGTCAACTAACATGGTACACATACATCTTTATAAGCAAGTAGTGAAGAAACTTGCATTATTTTAGTTATGTACGGTGGAAACTAGTCCAAATCATTTTGAGAAGATCTGAAGAATGACAATATTTTTTCTAACACAAACTACTAATAATTACAAAATAACTTTAATGGATATTATCTCCAAGCTAAAATGAGCACTTTTATTAACGCCTACTCTAATCAATACTTCTTTCCTTCTGAACTTAACCAAGTGCAGTTACTATTACCAGAATACTTATAGCCTCACTTTGAGGGCTAAGAGTTACCAAATAAGGTATTTATGGGAACTTGTGCCTTTCCAACAATATCTTCCTGTCGTGTAGCTTGTACCATCAAAAAAGATCCTATGGGCTTCCTACAATGAGACGTGTCTAAAAATAGTACTACAGTCCAAAACTGCTGCATTATGGGTCATTTTTACCCAATCTTGGCTGTCAGTTTAACTACAAGAAAGTTAATTGTTGTGTCTGTCTTACAGACCCCTTTTGATAGTCATCATTTGTGAAAAGATGGGGTGGCCACATAAAGCCATGTATGTCCGAGACAGTACATTTACCGAGTATGTAGTCGGTTGTCATGGTGAAATACCGAGAAATTTATGGATGATGAGTTAGTTCTGACTTTAAGTTCGCCATTTTAGCCTTTTGCATTTATGGAGCTTTTAGCTGCCTTTTTGATCTAAACTATTGAGTAGACAAATGTTGTCCAAAAATAGAAACAAATTACATAGATCCATGGATTATGTTAAACATAATAAGGAGATATACATGCATAAAATATGGACTGTAGTTATCACTGTTCCAGATCAATCGATCTCAATTTAACTAGACGCCAGCAGCTGAAAGCTTGTATTTATGACCCCACTTTTATCATTATAATAAAGCAGAAAAGGGCGTCTTTCCAAACTACGAAATTGGTCATATTTTTACAAAGTTACTTTTCAAACTTGTAAGGTCAATCCTGCTTTTTAAGTGAAAGACGTACCTCTAGTATCTCTAGTGGGGAAAACAACAACGTTAAGCAAAACAGTACTCTTCAACAAGTTGGGTTTGTTTTGAAGTAGTCGAGCAAAACATCGGAATGTAACCTCGGATTTCAAAATTCTAAAAGAGATACCACCTTATAGTAAACTTCAAATATACAAACAATGTTTACTGCAGCCGATTTAGATTACGTGCAAGGTTTTTTAAATGAGTTTGATCTATGGCGACGTTTACAACACTCTCCACATAGGCTGGTCTACTTAACACTGATAGTCTCAAAACTTCAAACTTCAAAATATAAACGTTAAGTTCGGAAATCCAGTATTGCATTATAATACTCGAACCAACTAAGGTTTAGTCCTGGTAACAAACTATCACTAATCGTCGCTTTCGCTCCAAGCTTTGCTAGCAAATATTGTCACAGCACGCGTAAAATTGCTAAAGTGCAAGGTCTGTAATCTTACATGCAGAACTTCATGTTGTAACCTGGAAATCTTTGTCCTCGTTTTTCCAGAGAGCTTTCAACTTTGGTGCTCAACATCTCAGTTACAAATTTAATGATCTCAACAGTAAGATATAAATATCTAAATGAAGCCGAATGCTTATCAAAACTAGGAAAAATTTATCGCACAGGCTCTTATGCTTGCCGGGGCCTGTTCCTCAACGCACATCGCAATTCTCAAGATATAGGGAACAACTTGCTAAGATGCACGTACAGTTTAGCTCGTAGCCATTAGTGCTATATATCACGTTATAGTATCATAATATTCCTTAGCTCTTAAAATTTGTGAAAAATTAGGGTTCTTTTGAGAAGGTCTATATGCGAATGATAACACTCATATAGTTAGTGCAAGCATGACATCTATCCACTCGAAAATCCAAATCTGCTTTAAGAAGTAAGAGAAAGACGACTAGTGTTGAATGAAACAATGGAGTCCTAATCTCCTTTTAATGATGAGCCCGTGGTGCCTCCATGTTAGAGCTTGTTAACTTATGAATTTAGCTCATATATCCAATTAATATTTTTTTAAGCGATTCAAAGGTGAGAGAGGGAGAGCATTCATCAGTCCTCTCAAAACAGTGTCTATGTTCCTTGTTGTTCTATTTCTGCATTTGTTACTCGTAACTAGTGCTATTAGTCATGGTTAGCCAAAATATGTTGTCGATATCTTAAAGAAAACAGCTGAATTATGACTTTAAAACCCTTCTATGGTATTCAAATTTGTCGCTAAGTTTCAACAACAACTTCAAAACCACCATTAACGTAAGTCATAGTGACTCGCCACTAGAGGTTTAACCGTAATAGATAGCTTGGCTGTCCTATACAAAAAGAAATTTGTATGCGTGGTGACGTGGTCACTATTGTTCTGATACATGTAATCTCTTGTATGTGATAATTCTTGACCACTCACTTGCTTCCTCTGGGCGATAAAATAGTAAATAACAACTCAAGCTCAACCGCTTTGTGAATGGTATCTTTAGATTTATGTAGCAGAGTGCTCAAAACTGCAGTTTTTTATCAAACCGTCAACTACAAAGCTTGTCGTTATTTTTGAGTCTTCTTAAAATATTTTCGTTAAGGAATTTCAAACTAGTGTGCGATCTGTGAAACATCATTGAAGTAATCATAAAACAAACAAGAATACAACGGAAATTTTTATCTAAAAGTGTTTTGAAGGTTATTATAGCCCATATGATCAATGCCATAGCTTTACTAGAGGGGTTTTCAAAGATTGCTTACTTTCTATTATAGTTTCACAAGATTGCCTATTCTTGAGAGTAGTTTCACAAGATTGCTTATTCTTGAGAGTAGTTCACAAGATCGCTTATTCTTGAAAGTAGTTTCACACGATTGCTTATTCTGGTTACCAAGTGACAGAAATGGCCTTACTGCCAATTTTAAAGGTTTTGTCACAGCCTTATTATTGGAAATAGGTTACTTTGACCGGATAGAGATGAAATTGCCCAAAATATACACAATTGCTCTACCATTTTGAAATGCATTGATCTTCTTATAGTTACTCCGCGGCATCTTAACCTCTATTTCCTGAATTACTCCAACGAGTCTTCATCATCGTTAAAGAGGGAAAGCCATTGTAATTTTGCTGATATTTTTATCAATACACGTCTTCAATAACAATTTTATTTTTGCAACTTTTCAACATATGTTAAGGCTTGACGTCATAAGCAAAATCAAGTACCAAAGGTCGAATCATAACTTTTTCTGGTACATATTTTACTCCAATAACAGAAACAGGAAGAGTTTGGAGTTTTGCTAAATGTTTCTGAGACGGTTTCAAACTTTACTATCGTAAATTTTGAATAAGGAAATTGACTCCGTAAGTCTCTCCTGGGGTAGTAGGGTCCTCCATCCCAGGTTTGGTTCTGATCATCCTAATTGTATGGCCTTGCATGGAAGACAGGCACTTAATCTCGTTTAGTCATAGAGACCTGGTGTAGCAAGCATATGGTTGACGGTTCCAGTCTATGGGAAGCATTCAATCTGAAAGTTTTGCAGACCCATTACGAAAATTATTACCTAGAATCAGATAGAGAGGAACAAGAACGGTGTGAAATGGAACCTGATGCCTACAACCCAATGCTCTGGATCAGGCCCTATGATGCCTTACCACATCCCTTGCGCTCTGCACTCATAATATTGGACCAAATTTACTTTAATGTAGAAGTAATAATATTATCATAAAAGTTGGCAATCATTCTCTGTCGTACATGTGGCACACTTCTCTTTCTTTGCTTAAAAAGAGAACTTTCGAAGATAATAAATCTTTAATTTATTTGCCTTTTCTTTCCTACCATGTATATACACATATATCCATCCGATGTTTTATTGTTTTTATGTGTACATTTTATAATTGTACCCCTACTCCTATTTTAATTGCTTTTATAGTTCTTTTGTTCGTGTAAGTTTCGGATTTGTACCTTTTCACAGGACAGGATAACAGTGTGTGTGTATGTATATAAAATACGACTGAGAAAGAATCCTGTTAAAATGATTTTAATGATGATGATGATAATGATGATGATGATAATGATGATAATAATAATAATAACAATCTCTTCATTTTTTTCAGAAATTCAACAACAGCGATAGTGAAATTTAAATTGTGGTGAATATGATAAGCCGTTAT
This sequence comes from Carybdea cf. marsupialis auct. non (Linnaeus, 1758), assembly GCA_010016065.2. Lineage (NCBI taxonomy): Eukaryota > Metazoa > Cnidaria > Cubozoa > Carybdeida > Carybdeidae > Carybdea > Carybdea cf. marsupialis auct. non (Linnaeus, 1758). The sequence continues at coordinate 34,211 of JAAAKL020000407.1, forward strand.
TGTAATCTCCACCTAATAATGGTATTGTTCTCGACAACATGTCCTGCAAATGATGGAAAAGACCATCTTCAGATTGCTGTTCAAGATTTTACTTACGTGATGAAAGCGATGAAATGAATTTTGATTTGTGTTTCTATTTTACAGTAACAACTTCAGAAGTTTCCAGAACCAAAGGGATTGCCTCTTCCAATTTAAGAACAAATATCAATTAGCAGTTGTAGTGGCTTCTGACTTCCAAGTAAGCCAGACCTCTTTTATAGTAAAGGAAAGGGATAGTGGCAGGTGCTTCCAAGGTTGCTTTGGATATTGTTCACGCTTTGACAAGTCCTCAAAATTTGGTCCCCATATGCATTGGAAGGTGCAATAGATCAGACCAACCTTACTTCGAAAACATCTCTGTCTATCTACAGTCACAAGAGATCGTGGTGCAACTGAAAACGCCATTATGGTTAATGCAACTGTAGTTGCAAATGCTTCCGATGAAGCCTTTCTGAGCCTTGCAATTGTGATGATTTTTCTAGCTATTTTTGGTGCTCTAACAAACGGATTGGTTATCATAATATTTTGCAACTTATACAAGAGGTCTCCATCAAGTTTTAATGCACTCGTTATAAGTACAGGGGTCAGTGATTTCTTGTTAATTACTGTTAGTGGACCTATTAATGCTGCGTCGGCCTTAAAAAAACAATTTGTATTCGGTCAAGCAGGATGTAGGTTTTTGGGATTTTGGGTTCATTTCATGTCCGTTACTTCGGTAGCACATCTGGCCGCTTTATCTTTTGAGAGGTATAGTCTGATGTCGCAGAAGAGTGGACGAAGATTGGTTTCAGCCGGCAGGACGTTTGCGCTGATAGCAATTTGCTGGGCCTACTCACTTGTATGGGCAATACTACCTCTATTTGGATGGTCCACCTACATTCCGGAGGGCATAGGAATAAGCTGTTCAATATCATGGAACTCTCAGGCACCCTTTGACATCTCCTTTAGCATTATCATCATGGTCAGTGAATTCATAGTCCCGCTGGCAATTATGGCAGGATGCTACGTAAAGATATATCGAACAGTTCAAAAGAATATCAACAATGACTCCGAAAGTCCAAATTTAGCAAGAAAGCAGGCACTAGAGAAAAGTATTGCAGTTATCGTAGTAATCATGATTTTCGCATTTACATTTGCTTGGCTACCGTATGTAGTCATGTCACTATGGGCTATGGTCACACCATCAAAAAGTATACCACCACTAGCAGCTACATTACCAGCAGTGTTTGCCAAGTCTAGTTCTGTGTACAATCCAATAATCTACGGCATGAAGCATGTGGCATTTAAGCAGCAATTAAAGAGGATGTGGAGACCACGATTCCAGAATCGAATGTCCGCTCAGTAGTCACTAATCCATCCAAAGAAACGTCACTAATCCATCCAAATGCACCTTTTAAATAATGGTGAGAAGGCCACAACCATTAAAATCTTGCATCTCATCAAACTACGGTATGTTCTTACGGAGTAAAGTTCAAAGAATCTGATTCATAAGCTTTTGTTTTTAGGTTACATGCGGTTATTAAAGTACTTATGTACATAAATTTACACAAATTATCTGACGAACTATTTTTACCTCTCTGCATAAATGAAGCTGTGGGACAAACGTTTGTGTCTCCATTATACATCTTCGGACGTAGAAATTGAGATAGAAACTTTATCTTCAGAAAAATGTTGCATTGAAATCGAAAATATTCGTTTAATATTTTGGGTTGGTTTGTAAGTAAGCGAATTATTCCTTTTTTAAGAACCATCTAGTGAGGTTAAAGTTGCAAACGCAAACTAAATTTGCTTACCACATTCAATGTAAATGTTATAATGATACTGATGAGCAATCGATTGTATTTTATCAGAGGAGCCAAAAATAGTATTAGTAAAATATCTTCGATGTTTACTTCTTTATTTTCAATTGTACGATTCAAATTCAATATGCGATAGTCAATAGCAGATTTACCCTGCTAAATTTTAAGCATATGAAATGAATATGAAATAGTAACCTGATGTAATTTTGAGATGTTTACGTTTTATTAACTCTGTATTGTTAAAATATCATTATTGACATCCACATATCATGTACATGTACATTCTAACAAATACCTAAAAGTTTTAACTTCCATTCGATACAAATAAACTGGAATATTTACGGAAACTCAATTTTTGTTGTATAATATATAGTGCATGATAGAATACTATATCTCATGTGTCCAAGAATTTTATTTAATAATTTGCCTTTTTGTTCGAGTCTTCTTCTATTACAGGAACATTCTCGTTTGTGCAGCAAAATAGTCTAATGCAAAATATCGCGCAAGCACACCTTACCATTAGGGTTTCTTTAGCTTCTGGGTTTAGAAAAATCGGACATGGAGTACTTAAATCACTTCAAGACTAGGGAGGGGAGACTAGGCTATATCTTTCGAGATATCCCCCGAATGACTTGGACAAATGTTTTTTTACTTTTCTTCAGATATATTTAGGAGTATCTTGAACAAAATTGCAAACGATGACATCATAAATACTAACAGGTAGAGTTACCTATAGACATCCAACAAAAGAAATCAACTTAAAGTATTAAAATTTATTTTTGCACAGACCTTGTAAATTTCATGTAAAATAGATTTATATTCTTAGTTCTATGTTTATTAGCCTTTAAATCTAAACAATTACATTCCCACAAGAAGAGCTTGAGCTTTTATTGCCTGAAATACTAGAAACCGGTGCAAAAGAATTTGTTGATAATTTAAGATCAAGATCCGTTATCTTGCAAAATCAATAAAATATAGTAAGGTTGGCTCCCAAGCTGTGAATTTTGTCTTCATTTAACAATAGTAGTCTCTTTGCCAACGTTTTTATGTCCCAAATGTTTTGATGTCCTCCTATTTCGCAGGACATGTCCATCCAATTGTCAATTACCGAAGCTGGATCGGTTAAAATAGGGTAAGATTAAACAGTATTGTGATGGGATGTCCCTTAAGAACAATGAAAGGTTGGGAAAGAGGAATAAAAGCCTGGTTCCTCCTTATTAAACTCTGTGTCTAAGGTGGAGTGAAGTTACAAGATTATCTTGTGCTCTGGAGTGGATGTTTTTATAAGCACACTAAGACCGTGCATTGACCATTCTCATTCCGCTCTTAGTTTACATAGGATATAGAGAAAAAAAGCTACGTACGTGTCAATGACATTTATCTGAAAAAGATAGGTACTAAAGTTGCGCTAGTATGCACAGACGACCCTCCATTAAGAGACAAGACGGGTTTTTTGTTATCGTAAAAACTGGTTCCCTCCGCTGTTGTCACTGCTGTCTTGGCACTGTGTTGATCTCATCACTTCCTTGTTGCCATATTTTTGTCTTAGCGCTCCTGTCACTTCGCTCTTGCTATCTTCTCCTGAAAGGAAAACTCGTTGGCAAATTTAATCAATTTTTTATAAACACAGGTACCCGAATGTCACTTTTCTGTCTCTAATTCTAATACATTGGCTATTATTCTTCAGTCCAAAAATACAAACTAATGAAGTTGCTTGTTACGGGAATGTTTGACTACAAAAGAAGATAGGAGATGCCAAGACTGAAAGTGTTTCCATGGCAACATGATTTGGTTGTCTACTTGACTAAACATACAAAAGAAGATAGGAGACGCGAAGACTGAAAGTGTTTCCATGACAACATGATTTGGTTGTCTACTTGACTAAACCTACAAAACAATGTAGGATATGCCAAGACTGAAAGTGTTTCCATGGCAACATGACTTGGTTCTCCACCTGAATCGTTCCCTACAATGAAGAAAGAGGTAGTATCCTACCACCATTAAAGAAATAAGTTTAAAAATGTGGGAATAAACTGAAATATTTCTAAACGGTTACAAGCAAAGGAAGCAAGGTATGATAGATTTACCTAGTCGTGAGAGAAAAATAGGTCAACATTTTTGAAAATGACTCGTGGACTAGGCAAAAATGGTATGAAAGTCTTACACGTACAAGCAAATATCCAAAATGACTAAATGCTCATTTTCTTAAAAACTTGCCTCTGGGAAAGACAAATTAATTATGTTTGAAACTAGGTGGTGTTTGCAATTTGCCGTTCACTTCTCATTAGTTATTACAGATCCGAATAGATTGCCAGATGATATGTTAAACTACTCAACCTATGGTAACGGTATTGCATGTACTACTACCACCCTATGATTTATACAGATTAACTCACAGGGGAGGATAGAGTAGCAGAGTAGTACTGTCATATCTTTATTATTTTGCTCTGACGTCAGTTAACAACGATTGATGAATAAGTCACAGATTCACTTCACATTCACTTACTGTGTCACTTAACAGATGTGAGCCTCTGTACCACCCCTGATACATGATGCTATTGGATATCTAATGGACGACACAAAGAGTACTTTGAAGATTTGAAACTTCTTCTGATATTTAATCAGGGATATTTTGAAAAGATATTTCTTTAAACCTGCTAGCGTCGACTTTGAATTCCCATAAACTTACGTAAAATGTCTACGAGAAAAAATAATAAACCTCTCTTAATGCCACAAATCATGTAGAATTGATCAAAGAGTGGTCTTCAAATTCTTTTTTATGTTTATTGTCTTTTGAATCCGAAAGGTAAATATTTTCTTTCAATTTTGACATTTAATAGGACTCAAAAGATGAATTGTTTAACCATGTTTGAGTGTTTCTCAACTTCTGGATGTGCAGTAATTCCATCGTCGCCAAAATCAATGTTAGGCCCCTATACATATTTAGCTAGGGCTCATAGATATATTTACCATCCTATTTGACCTAATTCGTAAGTGACAGTCATTTCTAGGGGTAATGGCATTATAAACATTACTGTATGTATAATTGGATCAAGTTATACAGTAAAACCCCGTTTTTTCGGACGGTAGGGGACCAGGAAAAATTTTCCGGATGTGAAAGGGTCCGGATATGAGGGGTAAAAATGTTACCGTTAGAATTGATTTCTAATGTCAGTGTGAGTATTAAGAGATGAAAATACGCTTCTTAGAGGCGGTTGGCACCCATATTTTCATCAATAAAAGCTTTGAATTCTTACCAAATATATTTGGTCCTACTCTCCTGTTGCAAATTGTAGAGACTGGGGTCCAATAAATGAGTGGAGTCGATTTGTTTGAATTTTCCACGCGCAATTTGAGAATATTGCACACAGGAGGTAATACAGGTCTAAAATGACTTTTTTACCACCTGGGGGTACTGCACAATATCTTCATTTTCAGAAATGTAAAAGAACATGTGACTCAACTCCAAAAAGTGTACACTTGATACTACACTACACTAAGGGAGCGGTAATAAACTACAACTGGGATGGAGGACGCATCTCGACTTCATTTTGTTCCTCTAAGCAGTGCATGTCAGCAAATATTGTCGTTCAATGACATACCTCAAGAAAAACAACCACATAAATTCTATGCCACAACATACTCGGTTTCAATTAGATCGTACTTTATGACTGCTCCCTAATTACACTTGAGATAATCTCCGCCTGCGATCTCTTTGCGTTGCATGAGCTATCAAATGCTTTAGTGAAATTAAAAACTTCTTTCCTCATAGTATCAGCAAAAGATTTGCCCTTAAGCAAGGCCGAAATTGTTCAAAGCTTTCAGTACCTCACGCAAATCTGCCTTGCTTGATCTACCTGGAGGTTCTTGTTCAGGATCATCGTTGTCATCTTGTCCATCATCGTCATCTTCATCGTCATCGTAATTTTTGCGCAGGAAGGATTGCAGAATTTCCTCATCTGTTGTTGGCAAGGGCTCAGAAGTGGCTACATCCATATCTTGGTCATTAAAATTTCACCAGTCAAACTACTTGGAACGCGTTGGAACCGCAAAAAACCGTCCGGATGTCACAGGTTTCCGGATTATCCGAACCCGATTAAATAGGGTAAATTCGTTGTTTAATAAACGTGAATATCAAGGGGATTTGTAATGTAGGTCGAATGTGAGTGTTCTCCGAATAAAGCATGGTCCAGAAAAACGGGGTTTACTGTATACTATATTTAGTTATAGAGAAGAGAAGCGAATGATCTTTGAAATGCCCCCACTTATAGTTAGCTTCATTATTATTATCATTATTATTATTATTATCATTATTGTTATTATCATCATCATCATCATCATTACTATTATTATTATTATCATCATCATCATCATTGATATCATTATCAAACAGAAAAGAGATGACACATACTTCTAATCTGCTGATTTTCAATATGTTTCAATGATTCATCTCTTTTTAGTTATATTTGTATAATTGAATTGTTTAGATAAAGCTCTTTTAGTAGAAAAAAATGTTCCAATCATTTTCGTGTTGAAAATTAGTAAAACACGACGGTCCTTTTTACAGAGAGTCTCAGCTGGTTCATTGGTTATCTTAAAGAGCCATATGCTCTTCTCCTCCTCGGATTAAGTTTGTTGTTGTTGTTGCTTCTTCCATTGCTGATGTTGACAATTTATGGCGTACTGTTTCCAGCAAACGTTATCAAGTAGGAAGCAACACAACAATACCTTTATGGATGTACCAATACCTTAATGAATGCAAGTACAACAACAAATACATTTCATTTAAGAAATGATTACCTTTTAACAAAAATATGGGATTTACAGGGGTAAATAAAATCTTTGCGAAACCCCTGTGTAGAGTCAAGATTAAATTTTAGTTTCCAGCAAACGTTATCAAGTAGGAAGCAACACAACAATACCTTAGTGGATGTACCAATACCTTAATGAATGCAAGTATAACAACCAATACATTTTCACTTAAGAACTGACTAACTTTTAACTAAAAATATGGGATTTACAGGGGTAAATAAAATCTTTGCGAAACCCCTGTGTAGAGTCTAGATTAAATTTTAGAATTGGTGCTAAAAACTATCACAAGATTAAATTTGTTGGTACTGGAATGTAATGTATTGTAGTCGGAGTAGACTAGCATTTACCTATAAGAACGATAATATCAATTGCCATAATTTATAGTATTAGACAATACTACTTGGCATTGGCATGAACGTCATTATTGGCATCATAAAACAAAAACACCAGAAATAACAAAAGCACACAAACCAACTCTCCAACAAACCAACCAATAGATACAAGATGCAACTAGAATGATAGAAAATACATCGAAAAATCTTAATATAATATGCAAGTATAAAAGCAGATTTAAAGGATAAAATCATTTTCATTTAATGACTGATTCAGAACATCCTATGATTTAAAATGGCGGGCTACCATTAAAATGATTCAAAATGATCTAGTTTCCATAACGGTCCCTTTCCAGAGGTATTAGGCATAGATTATAGTTAACTGAAAGCACATCAAAATAAGGTGTTAGGAGTGCTTAAGTATATATGACCAATGTAAATGCAAGTTTAAGATTCAAGACTATAAATGTGCCCAGTATAACTCAACTTTCATGAAAACAATAGTAACATCAGCAACAATTATCACACTTGTAATAAGAAAACAACCATAGCAGTCACTGGTATAGTCACCGTCACAAATGCTTCTTATACTACTACCAATATAAGTAGCACGGCCATTATAACAACTAAACACTAACACAGTGTTCGTTTTTCAATAATGCCGAACCATCAATACAGCTTAAGTCTTTGATACATATTATCTGTCTAAAATACAAATCTATTACATAAACAGGTTCAAATTGTCCTTCGACAGAACTGTAATCAATCTGCAGCATCAATGATTTTCAGTTAACTCTTAGTTGATCAATGTTTTGCCTAGCCGCAAGGTCGCCTCACGTGCTCAGAGCCTTGGAAGGAGGTATTTGGAGGCAGGCCCTATGCCTTCCATTTTCAATTTCACGAAGCACCTGATCAGCCAAACATTAAAATATAGCGGCTGTTCTTTACCCTTATTTCGGCTCTTCTCTCCAAACGAAAACAACTACTCTAGCCTATACTAACACAACGTACGTCCCATGGTCCTTTGCTCATGCTTTCACGATCACTTTTCCGTTTTGTCAAGATAGTGGATAAACACTTACGTTGCAAGCTGCATGGATGAGCTCCGATGAAACGAGTAATGGTTAATAAATTGTACAACAAATTCTTTAAAGAATGCAATCACTTAATACTTCGTTCGCTTCAACTACACTCCTTTGAAACCACTGCTTTGGATACTTCCTTTGCTGCAGATCACATACGATTTGGAGGGGTATTGTACATCTTCAAATAAGTCGTGTTACATCGGTTCAGAGGAGTATACATCACGTTATCCGATGGAATCTTCCATGCAGATCTAGAAGAAACAGACTGATCGAGCGGATTTTGTTCCTAAACGTGTAAGCTATCGGCAAATGATGTTTCAGGCCTCCAATTCACCTGAGTTATCAGCAAAAGTAGAATGCATGGTGAATACTCTCAGAACACAAAACGGCTTTTATAAAAGCCATAAAGTTCTCGTTCTTATCAACTGCCCCAGTATTTCCGGTGATATTAATGCAATCCACTCGTTACTGCTGGTAAACTAGCCGTACAATAAACAAACTCCAAGGGTGCTATAGTAAACACTTCTTCCTTGTAATAGTTTTGCTAGAAGGCACACATTGTACTTAGCTTTGTTAGTTCACGTTGGTTCCTGTTATCCAAAAATCTCTCTGATGATCTAGATGTTTTAAATTTCGTGATATTTGCGGTGCTTAAAAAAATTTGATAATTCTTACCTTAGATACGAACTTAATCATAAAAAGTATTTATTATATTTAAGTGTGATCTTGATCTATGAGAAGAATATTTTGAAAAAGATAACTTCGAAACGTCAAATATTGTGTATTTTTAGGAGTATTATATAATTTT
>JAAAKL020000408.1:0-43082 GCA_010016065.2 Carybdea cf. marsupialis auct. non (Linnaeus, 1758)
TACTCATATCTATCTACCTCTGATTGGCTTTCCTCCCACTTCTTCTTTGCTTCTCTCTTTTCCTTAGTTGCTTCCTTCACTTCTTCGTCGAACCACCAGGTCTCTTTATTCACAAACGTTCGCCCCTTACTTTCCCCCAGCACTGTCCGCCCCGCCTCAACGAACATTTCACTGGTTCTCATCCACCATTCACTGATGTCATCACCGATCTCGGGGTGTAATCTTTGTAGGACATATGCCTTAAACCTCTCCCTTGTCTGTCTCTCCTTCAGTTTAAACCACTTTATCTTCTTTGTCTGGTTTCGCTTGCGCGCTTTTTGCTCCCTTGGTACCTTTACACTTAAATCCATTGTCACAATTCTATGTTGCGCCGCAACATGGTCACCTGGGATAACCTTACAATTGTGCACGTCTGCAATATCCACGCGCCGGTATAGGAGGAAATCAATTTGACTAGCCCGTCCCCCGCTTTTATACGTGATAAGATGTTCTGTTCTTTTATTAAAGAACGTGTTTGTGATCATCATGTCATTTGCAACTGCAAAATCAATGATCCTTTCTCCATCTCCATTTCCCTCTCCATAGGAGTTTCCACCGTGGATCCGTTCAATAACACCTCCTCCTTCCCCTATGTGTCCATTCAGGTCTCCACCTACAATACACTTTTCACCTTCTTCCACCCCTTCCATCCCCTCCTGCAATGCCGTCCAAAACTGGTCCTTCTCCTCGTCTGTTGCTCCACCCTGTGGCGCATAGACACTGAAGACTGTGGCTGCTACACCATCTACGTCCATTCTGACGCTCATTATTCTATCGTTTAAGCGGTGCACCTTCGTAATGCAGTTCTTAAGCTCATGTGACACTATCACTCCTACACCATTTCTCTTTTCCTTATTTGCTCCACTGTAGATGAGCTTATACCCGTCTCCAATCTCCTTAGCCTTATCGCCCGTCCACCTTGTCTCCTGAACACACATGATGTCCACTCTTCTCTTCCTCAACAGATCCGCGACTGCCCGCCCTCTTCCAGTCATTGTACCCACGTTCAGTGTTGCCACTCTCAACTTTCTTCTCCGAGCTAACTTCTTCAGCCGCATCCGCTCTTGATACGGTAGCCCTCGCTGGTCCACAGAGTTAGGGCGATGTGTCTGTGGGTCACTTACGGGTGACATCCTAGCATTTGACATATTATCCACACTGACTTGGCTCATCATTGGTTTTGGCCAGGTTTTTACAGGCGGATGCCCTTCCTAACCCCAACCCTCCCCATTTATCCGGGCTTGGGACCGGCACTGAGTTGAGCTGGCTTGCTCCCCCAGTGGCTGGGCTGTGTTTACACCACTGTATCGTCAACGTGTGATTTTTTCCATGACGCTTCTCCATAAGCTTTTTAATTTCTTGATGGAGAACAAGGCTCCCTATTGTTCCACTAGTTTTGATCTCTCACAATCCTCACAATGACCTCTAATTTTAAACTGCTGTAGTATTACGTGTCAGTGGTTACTCCTCCAAAGAATTTCCTGAGAATTTGCTTCTGAACAATTTTGAATTCAGTGTGAACAACAAAAATCTATGACCTTGCAACCTATGACGTACTGCTTCATACTTCATGAATACTTTGTAGCAACTGACCTCTTGGTGGAGCGACCCATCTAATATAACAAAGAGTATTGCGTTCACTGTTCACAGGGGGGGGGGGTTCAATAAGGTTGAGGGAATACTAATATACACGAAATTTTACCAAAATATGTGGGGTTACATCAATAAGGATCAATAAGCGACTTTTAAGTGGTGACACCAGGCTTTATGTTGATATCTAATGGTTGCTGTTTATTATCTCTCGCACCTTTTCAAAAATGGTGATAAAGTATTCATATTTCAAGATTAAGTGGTGAAATGCTGAAACAGTATTATGAATGTAATACAATATAAAAAGTAATAAAAAATATAAAAATTAAGAAAAGGAGAAATAAACTACATTTCATTACAATTACATTAATTGATGGTTCACATACAAGTTCCAAAGGGACGTTTTTGTCATGATAACTAATAAATTTTTGTATAACTCTTATGCTTAATACCTTAAACACAAACAAGCAACGCTTACAAATGCAGTAAATCAGAGATGATGAACCACATGTGTTTCATAATCTCTGTGTAAACCAATGGTAAACGTTTGCAGAAGTGGTTAGTACAAGACCTTTGCAATTGGAGCCGACAAATTATTTCCAAGTAGAGAAATGAAGGTGTACTGAAGCTTGTCGTTACTAATCTTGAAACAGACTGAACCTTTACAGAAGGCTTCTTAAACCCTTTTTTATAATCAAAAATTAGAAAGTAAATAATAAAGAAATACGATTTCCTTTTCCTGTAATTTAATTTTCCATTCCCGTAAGAATAAACTCAGCTGTACATAAAAATGGTAGATTTCAAGATTCCGTATAAGAGTTCTCCTTGTGTTATTAGATTCTCAAGATTCTATGAACGATACTCTAAATAATACTCTAAACGATATTCCGGATAATTCTGACGTATTCTTCACGTATGCTCTTATTTACAGCAAAAAGACAAGAGACTCACAGGGAGCCGTTATCACTTGAAACATGACTACATAAAAGACGATTTACTTTCTAATAGAAGGCATGATAGGCATGAGGAACAGTCCCATAATTACCGTGCTTCATCTCCTATAGCCTGCTTGCAGACTAAAATTCTACAGTATTCTTCTACTTTAGAAGTTTATTTTGCACCCAGATTATTTCTCTGACTGTTAAAAAGGTATTTGAAGAACATTTAGAGGGCTTCTCAAAGACCCCCTGTATAAGTAGAATGGATATGTTGATCATCAGTGCTTTTTTGTATTTTGACAATTGAAAAACAACGGATAGGCTACAAATATGGGCCTGAAGCATCGGTAGAATGGTCAAATAAAACTTATTTTAAAGCGCAATTGTACAATTCAGGTTGGCGTATTAAAATATAGAACCGTTAAACAATTCACCAAAATGTTTAAATTTCATTATTCTAAGGAAAAGAATATTATTTGATGGCACTATATAATCTCTGATGGCACAATTTTAAACCGGCTGCTCCGACATGATTCATTCAAGGGAGGAGTAGAACTATATCAGGAGTGTGAAAGAGTACTTGACTGTACCACGATAGTTAATGACTGCCACTTTAAGGAAGGGAGGGGACTTAAATTGCGTTTTGCGTATTCTTCATTGTTATTCTCCCTGCTCAGTAACGATTTATGGCCTTGCTTAACCTCTGCTCCCCTCAGTTTTTTGTTATTTTTTGTTTGTGAAGCAAAAACAAGAGCACAGTTGGATCTAAGTACCCTATATCTGCTTTCAGTGTGTTTCGTTTTCCACCAGTTCTTCAAGGTTATTGCTAAAGCGTTCTGAAAGCTGTTGTAAACAGATTATGCTAGGTTTGTATAAATATGTTAACACGGCAGGTCCACTGCAACAAGCTGCAGGTTGCTGCGACCTGTAACTTCATGCACCTTAGTATAAATGCGTCTTTAACTAAAGAAAGCCATGGTTTTGTCCATTCATCTGTTTCTCTATCTCACAATTTTTTCAAATTCTAAGTATAGCGACTAAATGATATGTTAAAAGTTTGGCAAACAAACAGAGGGAGATCTCTTATGCTGCTCAGAGCCATTTTGGAAGAAATTCCCTCGTGATGTATAAATTGCTCCTGTTTTTAAAGGTACCAATTATGTAACGATAGTGGTCGCCCAGTATTTTACGTGGTAAAGCGAAGAGCATAAAACAGAACCTCTCTTACGTTGCCATGGCAGTCAGGATTGAGAGTAGTTAATTTGTTTTGAATTAGTGTTCGACGGTACGATGTAACTTCAGACCTTTACGATTATCAAATTTAGAAGTTACCAACTGTATAAATTGTTTCTTGGAGCCAAGGAAGGCCCATGGCTGCGTTCATTGCTTAGCCTAAGACGATTTCAAACGCCTAAATGAGCTTTTCGGAGGCTATCAATGAAAGCAGAGGAAGGATTGTGTGTTTGAACCTGTCAACATGATTACTAGTGTAATTCCCTAATCCCATAGTATTATCTAATGTCTACCCTCTCGACACTTGTATTGATCTTGTACTTACTTGTACTTTCTCTTTCCTTGGTGTGATATTTCTCGTTATCTAACCTTCATATTTTTTTGACAGTATGAGATCCATTTCTAATTTCGTGATTATTGATTGAGAAATGTTTTGCAACCATTACCCATCGGTTTGTGTCATAAGTTGAAAACCTGTACTGCGTTGCTCAATAACAGAGTTTCACTCTTCAGTAGGTGGGTATTTACACGTTTGTGCACCGATGGCATTATTGATAGTAGGTAGAGCTATCATACGTAATTGGGGACCTATTTTTGTTTATTTCTTTACTATATATCGTGGGAACACGGGGAATCCAACCCATTGTCTCTGCGTTACGCAGCGACGACTCTTTTCCACCACGGTCCCTTAACAACAAGAGACAGAAATTTGGGATGTCTATAGTTTTGATATTGCTTCACTACAATATGATGCTGATCCGTTAATAGCGTTACATGATTCCGTAAAAAATCGATGGGTTCATATTTTAGAGTGTTGTAGAGTAGCTTACTCAACATTTATCAGTTTGATAGAATCTTCTATTGTAAATAAATTTGACTTTTTGAAGAAAGGGATATCTGATGACCGAGGTGTTAAGTAGGTAAGCAGTCTTAGCGCTTTCCTTTGCGTGACACTGAGTTTTATGAACTATAATTTATAATCTGGTCTCAAGCCAGTCTTCTGCATTGAAATTGGGATGCAATCCAGCTATAATGAATAGACATTATTTTAAATTGAGGGATGCAGTGTCGTATGGTTACAATAATATTCTTTACACTTGTTGTGGTCATGATAAATGGGAGTTTAGACAAATAACTAAATGTTTGAGAGTATCCTTAAATGGCAGACCTTTTCCGTTTGGCTTTAATTTTATGCAAGTTGATAATTTTGTTTGGACACCTCTGAAAGAAACTACATCTTGTTAATCTGTATTTAGTAAAACTATGTTTGGAAGCAGCTAAATAGAAGATATTTAAGATTGCAATTGATAATTTTGTTGGATTTCATTATGTTATTTTGCTATGAGATTTGTTTGAGAGAGCTGTAGAAGTAGACGAAGAAGTAGAAGACTATTGAGAATCCGATGCAACTTTCAAATCAACTTAAGAAGGAAAAGTAAGGTTCCAAGAATAGGGCCCTGTGATACACCTTTCCGCATTTCTTCCTCTTTGGATTAAAACCCATTTAAAAGAGATAACTGTTTTGTATTTGAGAAGTAAGAATGGAAAAAGTTCTTTGCAATCTTCTTATGCTGTTGTATTCCGATACCCGAGAAGAATCTGGGGATTTTTAGTTTCAAACGCTCTCTGTAGGCAGACGGAAATTCCAAAAGCTATCTTTCATCGTCAATACCTTTTCAACTGCTACCTGTAATGCTGATAATGATATGTATTGTAGCGTGTTTTTTCCTGAGCCCAATGAAATTGTACAAACAAGAGTTGTTAAGAAAAAAATTATACACTCTGCTGGGTACAGTTTTGTCGAAGGATTTGCTGTTATTAAAAAGAACAGATGTAGGTGCTGAGTTAATGACCAGCTACTTGAATTCGTTCTTACACAAAGGGGTAATTTTTGCTTTTATGATAAGATTAGGAAATGTATCCATATGAATTGAAAGGCAGCTGATTAGAGTACTGATTGGTACTGTAAATATATCTCGTAGATTGTACAAATAAAGTTTGGTATGCTATTAGGTCCCATTTGGTAACACTAAAATCGCTGATAATGTTCGAAAATTTATTTCATCAATTGGTGAAAGATGAAGAGGTGGTGGGACAGTCTTATGGCATGGAGCTATCAAACGCCTATTTGCCCTCTCACCCCTTCCCATATTTCTTTCCTTTTGAAGGTATGTTGCTATATTTTTGGAAGTAAGTGTTTTATTCATCAGCAATATTATTTAGTTCGAAAATCCAATCCTTTAAGGTACTAAGAGATTATTCAGTTCTCTTTGGAAATCAACGTCAGAAAAGCCCTAGCTTGGAAAGCCCTCAATGCCATGAACCGTATATGGATGTCCAACATGAATCCTGGTCTACAGAAGAGGTTCTTTGTTGGCAGAGTGGAGTTAATCTTGATATACGGCTGTGAAAGCTGGCCATTAAATACAGCAAGGCAGAGAGCGCTCACATATACCCGCATGCTAAAGAAAGCCCTGAACACGCACTGGAGCTCGCGCATTACAAACGAGCAGCTGCACGGAGACCTTCCTGCAGTCGTTGACAAGATAGCTGCCAGGAGACTCCAGCTAGCAGGTCACTGCCACAGCCACCCCAAACGGAGTACTCAGAGAGCTGTACTATGGGAACCAGCACATGGCCACAGACAAGGGGGTAGACCGCGAACTAACTATGTGAAGACTCTCAAGCGTGACACTGGAGCTACGAGTACCAGCGAGCTGGCTTCAATGATGGCGAACAGAGACATGCGGAGAAGCCGTGTTCGTTCCCGCCGTGTAAAGGCGACCTACGTCAAGTAAGTCAAGTTTAATTTAAGGTGTCCTAAGCCCCTCTCCATACGATGTTGAGATTCTTGTTATTCTTCATGAAATGGCGTTGTATTACTTGGTTTTACTTGTCCTGTTTTTATAAACCACTCTATTCCTGAATAGTATATCTAAGCCGTGCCATTCTCTATTTCGCGACTGGCCTCCGAAATTTCTTAAAGATAGATTCGGTATCTCTAAAAAAGCTAATTTTTGATGTATTCATGGTTTATATTTTAGTTTGTGTTCTTTGGGCCAGGTACCTGTGCAACACACTATTGATTTCAGTAATCAAGTACGGGTGTTTAGCTGCCATAGATGGTCGGAGATTGCATTTTAGCTTCCAATATTTTATTTTCATATTCATCCTTCTCTAGGAAGAATAGCTCTTACCTACTTGTCACTCCCGTTAGATTACTTTCATTAAAGTCGTTAAAATTGAACTGATCATAGAAAAGAAGTACTGTATACCTAGTACGTCATTATTTTTTAGTGAATACATTGATCCTAAATGCCAATGGAACTAGAAAAAAGTAGGTATTTTACTTATCTTGCTTTGCATCATAACACTCTACAGTGAGAAGAGAAGGCTTGAAAATATCGAGTTTGAAGAAATGCTAGAGAAAAGTAGAGGTCTTTGGTCATGTCGTTGAACATTTCCACTTTAATGGGTTGTTTCAGTGATGAGTAGGCTGCCGTTTCGATATACCGACTATATCTACGTCCTTTGAGCACTTGCATAACAAACCTTTCTTGTCCTCAAAGGTTTCTGTTACTCTTCCTTTACTTCGTTCAGAATATCTGTGCTGCTCAAAGATCTGTTTCCTTTACTATCTATTGGGCCTTCCAACCTCCTGAAACGCTGCTGATGTTACATAAAGTTGGTCTTAAGCTCCGTTGGAGGAATTCAGTCTCCTTCTCCATATTATGTACCCATTTTGATAGTCTTCCCAATCCCTTGCCAAGTCCATAGAGTATTTGCGACTTTGTCCTATGCAGTAGGCTAAGTCCTTTATCACCTTAACACGGTCACAGATTCGATCGATGTAAAAGTGTAATATGCTGCTAAGACAAGTACAGTGCACTACAAACGAATGGAGGCGAGATACAATGTAGGTAGAATGGCTCCAGCTCAAACCAGGCATCCATCTTGAACGTAGTGGCACATCACATAGCAATTCAAAAATGGTATTTCATAATAGAAATTTATGCAGGAGAAATGAATATAGCTCAGTTTTAATACGCACGAGAAATAGTGATAATCTTAGAACTGAACCATGGCCTTTGTTAACCTCTTATCATGTCGGTGTCGCGACAAGTGCATGGTAGAGCAACTCTTTCACGATACCCAAATATATCCTTTACTTTTATCTATTGGAGTAACTATGAGAGGGATCACACTTCCTAAATCTTCTTACTTGACAAGATTTCTAATTTATACAACCTACAAATCAATCGATGAGAGTTTCATTACAATAAATGAATTTGATAGGCTAAGCATAATCCAGGAGTGGTTAAGAATAGTGTGTTAGTTTTTAATTGGAAGCTAGTATTAGGACAAAGGTTAGTGATGACCACGGTAAGAATCACGTGAACTTTAAAACTCTATCATGATAATATCTCCTTTGTCTTGAACACTGCTACGCTCCGCAATTCTTATTTTGATTCCCAGTTAGCTAAACTTATACCGATAAAGTTGTTAAGATACTTCAAGCATAATCAGACCCACGAGACCATTTCAGACTAGGGGGAGCACCAAGTTTCCTGCCCGAATTTTAGCATCTAAAATTTTCGGGCAGAGTAAAGTTGACGATTTCAGTTTAGATTTTTAATTAGCAAAATACCTATGTAGTTGTACTTTTGATCTCGCCAAATTTTCGAATTTCCAGACATTTAGGGAGCATAGTGCCCCTGGTGCTCCCAGACCCCCACCCTTAGGAGTACAGCCCATATTCAGGTCGAAAATGATGTATTCTTAAAGACATTAAGACTCGGCGAATTTAAAGATATTCATCCAAAAAGTTGCTTCTGGTCTACATGAGATATCTTAACCGTTAACAATAGCATAACCATCGGAAAGTTCATCAATATCAAGAAAGCAGGCCGCCACAAAAGGCCCAAAAAAGGGTTTCAGAAATTTCGGGTACTGATGGCAAGGAGAGTAATTTCGCAAATTTTTAGCGACAGAGACTTAAGTTTAACCTGTTAAAAACAGGAGTATCCTTGTTTCCTTTAATTCCCAATTAATTTCAAATTGCCTTGAATGTTTATTAACCAATAACAAATGCTTATTAAAATTTATTGTTTTTACAAGCGGCTGTTGGCAATTATTTACAAAACCTTTTTCATTATCTTAGAAAGATTTCTAGAGTATTACCGCTCCTCTTCTCCTTTCATAGCGCACGCC
This sequence comes from Carybdea cf. marsupialis auct. non (Linnaeus, 1758), assembly GCA_010016065.2. Taxonomy (NCBI): domain Eukaryota; kingdom Metazoa; phylum Cnidaria; class Cubozoa; order Carybdeida; family Carybdeidae; genus Carybdea; species Carybdea cf. marsupialis auct. non (Linnaeus, 1758). The sequence goes on from JAAAKL020000408.1 coordinate 9,012, forward strand.
ACTTCCCTACTGTTAGCGAAGACTGAGGAGCAATGAAAGAGAAGTGCCTCATGTTGCAGGTTATGGACAAAGCAGCTTTGTAAAATTTTGCCAAAACTTTCAAGACAACAGAAATGAAAGAAATTTTAGTTAAATTATCAAAATAGCTAAATACGTTGTTTATTACAAGTTGCCATTTAATAAATGTCGAACATTTTGAAACACATAAGGAGCGCCCCTCCCCCCCATACATCCTGGTTGTCAATCAAGTAAAAAAGTGTTCTTCAAGAAAGAATCAATTACTCTAAAATATGACACATATCAAAATAGCGTCTTCACATAAACATCGTCAAATAAACCACCGTCTACCTAAAGGTAGAGAATTAGACAATTTAATTCTCGTTTTTCGGACCCCCTACATTTAACGTACAGCATGAAGGCGTGTACATAATTTCTCTATAACCATATTTTTTCGCGTTTTTTACTGTAAAACAGTCCGAGTCACCTGAAAAAGAATTGAAGAAATATAATCAATCATTAATATCAAGCAAAAAATACCACCAGGAGATATTTACTATTGATTTTGTTATGGCTTGATACGAACTGTTTAGTTTACAGTCAATCTTATTCAACGTACTTTTCTAAGAGACACTCGGGGCTGCAAACACGCATCACCCCCGACATTAATTGTAATTACTATGAAGTCTTAAACAAGAATTCTACCAATCGATAGTTTCTAAATGGATAGGGATTGCTTAAAAAGCTTTTTCAATATGACTTAAAGAGCTTTTTAACAGATAGAAAGCCTTATTTCATTAAAATTATCTTCAAATAGTTCTCAAATGTTTAATTGATCGATAATCTAGGCTCTTGTTTCTAGTCTAGAACATAGAATTTAAGAATTCCTAAATGGAAGAATCCCCCGTATGTCTTTACGATCCCATGCATTATACTTTAAATTTCTTAAAATGACCTCCTTTTGTATAACTTAAATGGATATCGAAAATGCTACTGATGTATACACCAGTGCTACTGATCCATAAAGCTATATTTTCAATCTAAAGCAAAATTATCCGAAGTATATTCTTTCGGGAAACTGTGATGCAAGTCGCCAGCTAGGCTCAACTCTCATATTATAGGAACAAACACAACAATAAAGCTGCACGAAATAGAGAAAACATTTTAATACTGAAACGTTTTCTTCGTCTGACACTTCTCAGAATATATAATCGTCAGAATTGAAATTGACAAGAAATCAATGAAACTTATATCCAACTGTGATTTAAATGTATCCAATCAGAACTCTGGCTGTCACATTGGAATTGTTTTGACTAATCATTCCCCCTTGAAACTGAACAGTTAGTTGAAGAGGCCCAGTGAAAAGGCAAGTTACTTTTTTCTAAAAAGCAACGGTTTTTTGCTGGTGTACTCAGAGGAGTGTCTGACGAAAATTAATCTATACTAAAACGTTTTAACTATTTCGTGCAGTTTTCTTATTATGTACCACCAACAAACTTTTTAAACTCTCTGATTGGGATTATGTATCTATATATCAGTTATGTTGGGCACAGTGATAATTCATCATGTTAAAAGTCACCTTGCCCTTTAGAAGGTGTTGCAATGACCCTGGGTATGCGTTATAGGAAGGATGTGTCGATCCCCTATAATCATGACGTCACGGCGCAATGGCAGCATAAGCCGGTAAATTCATATAATGACTTAAGTCATACGACAAAAAGCACTACAAACAGCATTAATTTGAAAGGCAATTAGATTTTGTGTGGCAACTGGTTACAAAGAAAAAGGAACAATTATTCGGAAATGACGTTAAGGGCAACCAATTTCCATTTCTAAGGTATTGCCTATGTAACAATGTTAATGACAACTATAAGCAACCACAGAGCCCCCTCCCCCTCCAAGAAAACGAGTCGAGGAGTGAACGATAGAATTAAGTATGTGATTAAGTGATTTTGAAAATAGCAAGGTAAGTACCAGGTGATAAGATAAAATTCTTCCAAATATTTGTATAGAGGAAATGTTCAACATAAGTTTTATTAAGTCTTATTGAGCTGAGGAAAGAAATCAAATGTACACATAGAAAATGTACCCCGTTATAAACGAGTTACTTTCGTAGGCTAGAATGAACTCAAAGGCCAAAATGGAAAGTATTCCGAAGGGGACTATGGGATTGTAGAACTAAGGGAAAGAATTCAAAAGATCTTGATACATGGGTGAAATCACTTGATAAATCTGGGCTGCCTGGCAGATCCAAAGGCTGGTTTTATTGATTACTAATACCTCTGGTCTTTAACATAAAATCAATTCGGCATCTGTAGATGTACGATGTACCGTGTCCTAGAGTAATGAGAACGAAACAAAGGCAGTGTGTAAGTCGGAAAGAGGATGATACTACAAAAAATTGTAAACAATTCTTCAATTTCTGTAAAAGATCCTCTATGTAAGGGGCCAATAACCTCTTTCTTTGGAAAAAATAGAAGGGGGAAAGCGCAAATGGTGCTATAGCTCCCCTTGGAAATGATTCCCTAGAATATTTATGCTGGAAAGAAATGAAAAGTACCTTCTGTCTAGAACATGCAGACATAGTGGGAGTAATCAAGATTAAAATTGAAGCCTATGGGCGGCAGAATCTGAGGCCCTTTAACATGGCCCGGGCAGAGCAAAGGAACTGAGCTATACAACTGTCAGAAAGAGAAGAAAGCTGCAGCAAAAGATACAACATTCGCCTGGATGCTATGTATCTAGCAGGGGCAGCGCCTTCGACGAGAGAAAGAATATGGAGGAGAGGAAGATTTACTGTATGGAGATCTAGGGTCATGAGAAAGCACTTTTATTACGACATGGCTAACACCTGGTAATCTCACACGATGACGTTAAATGACAAGGATAAGAGATAAGTGGTAAAAAGAAAGGCATTAAATCAAACTTCATCCATCTGCAATCTTGCGATGTAGCGATACTCACAAGAGCATAACCACATCTCTCTGCTGTAAAAAAATCAAACAGTTCAACAGCAAAATCATACCTATGCATGAGGAAAGTTGACTTTTTGCTACAGTTTGAATTGTACGGGGCACAAGCACGACTAGCATCCCCCCACTTTTTGAAAAAGTATTTTTATGCTTGTCTCCATTAACTAGATCACGTTCTATTCAAAAATGACTTCCTCCTCCCCTCAGTTTTGGAAATCGTTGATATGCCCCTGCAAAGAATGACAGGAGGAATACCAGCACTTGTGGTGTAGGGTTTGTTGGAAGGATATCTTGTAACTCGTTTCCACATAAAATTTGATTCAGGCTCGGAAAGTACAGGAATCTCCGTTATGAACTTGAGAAGAAGATGAGGATGCATAGTTTTGGGTATGCCTGAGAAGAAATCGCCCATACTAGAAAGAGAAGAATGATTGAAAATTATCATAATGAGCTACCAGATCTCATTGAAGGGTTTCAACAAAACTCAAATCATGTTATATGTACACTCTACGTCATAACTTGTATACAGGATTAGTGGATTAGCTCTATAGAGGTTGTGGAAAGGTTCTTCCTTAAGATGGTCGGAGTTTGAATCCGAAATAGGAGTTGCAATCTATTGTGCACCAATCAAAAGTGTATACCTCTCAGATTTTTCTCTACTTTAAAATTTCAAAGGCAAAACTACGAAAACGAAGACAGTCAAAAGTACTTAGGGAGGGCTGGCCTCTGTTCCCTGGTAATTGAGCCCCTGCGTGGAGACAAAAGGTAGAGCCACTGATAATGCCAAAAGTCCTATTTTCAATCTAGTAGGCAAATGATAAAACTACAGACGACGGTTTCCATGAAAGGCAATAGTCGGCCAAATGTTTTGCAAAATTCATTCGCAGTAGAAAGGTATACAGGGCGCTATGATAGGGGGGAGAGGTATGAAAGCCTAACATAGAAATTCATGTTATCAAAGTTGTCAAATAGAGGTGCTAATGCTCTTGCTATACTGTTGTTGTACTTAATCGTTTTACTGAGCCCATGATATCTATTCTGATAAATTTTAGTTTTACCAACTGCAACGAACAACAGAAACAAACAAAGCAGAAAGGAAATAAAGAAAGTCAAATGTTGGAGGTTTCTTGCAAACCCCCTTCCCCCCACACACACCGCACAGTGGTTACAGCTATGAATCATAAGATCTCTGATTTATTTAAGATAAGACTCTTTTTCGACTTTGTTGATGTTAAAATGGAAAAGCCATGAGAACATAGTTTATAGAATGGGGTTAAGTTGGGTGGGGGGATGTGGCATAGATATGGCGAGCTATGACGTCACATATTGTCAGCATGCAAACCTCTTGTTTCAGTGTGATATTTAGGGAATTACTCTTGGAAATATTTTTTGGCCAGGCATTGTGTATGCGATTAACGCTGTGTGGTTTTCATCGAGCCCCCCCCCCCCCTCTTCCAATAGGATCCCCTTCCACAAAATTTGAATATAGTGCTCTTTGTATTCATCCAATTAGGATTAAATTTCTGAATTTTGCATGGGCATATTGTTAGGTGATATTTGAAATTTTGGTGAAATCAGAAATTTTAAGTTTCATGCACTTTGGTGAAATGTTTCAAAATCCGACGCGGATAGGCTTATTCGTAAACATGTAAAAACCCTTACCAAAATCAAGAAAAAGGATGGCGCTTGTGGTTTACATCACTAGCAACATGTATGTGCATGAGAGAACTTAAGTTGGGATTCATGTTTAAAACAAAGATATTCTTAAACAGGTTGTTTAGTGCTCTTCTGAGTTGGTAGTCAAAACTTTTATTGGCGGGGTCTTCATTAGAGGCGTGTGAAAGAATTATAAAACAATGGTTAGTATTGGGGAAGGCTATCATTCATTCAAGAGCAATTGATAAATTTTCATGGCAAAATATGTCGAGAAGTTATATTTCTGTGAGAAGTAGTGGTGGGAAGTACAATTATACACCATATGACGCTTATACATCTAAAAAATGAGATCAGAAGGCATTGAAGAGTGCACGGAAAGGAAATTCTTTTGTCCCCCTTTCAATAATTTATGTAAGTTGATAAATCTAACTATCAATAGAGGAGGCACAGACAGTGAACTAAGATATCCTCTGAAATTTGTTAGAGTCGTTATTTTGAGGGAGCTTTGAGGACGTAACCCTCTCGTTTGATTATGTGAATCGTATTCCATGGTCCAGTATTTTCACAGTGGAAATTTCAATGCATTTTTATCTATTATATCTCTAAACGATAAACAGAGGAAAGCGAGTTGTAGTAAATGACACGTAGTGTGAGAGATCAGTGCACATTTCTTGATACGTTATTAAGATATTACTTTCCCCTAGGAACTGAGCCATCGAGTTATATAATGGAAATAATGATCTGCGTCTGGTGTAGTTTACACTAGAAAGCGGTCTTTTATTATTTACAAAAAAACAAGCGAGAAAGATATGTTTTATATCATCGGGGTATCCTGCTAGCTCATTCTGACTTTGCTTTAGCTTCATTTCCATCATATGAAAATTTATAGATATCCTGTCTACTATACTCAGGGCGTCGTACTTTAACAACCCCAACAGAGCACCCAAAAAGCAACCCTATCCTAAATGACTGTTAGCTTTAGCCAACCTCTCTATTTTGTTAATATGCAATTTCTGCAAAGGAAAAGGTTTGCGCTAATATTTGTCTCCTTTTAAGTATCCCACTGAAAGCAAATTCCAGATCCGAGATACGTACCAGAAACAAAACTTGTTCTCCAATTGTTTTGTGATTAAAGTCTTTTCAATTGCTTCCCCTACTGTCTAGTTTGGCTACAAGCCCTAAAAGAAAGCCTGCAGCCCCTCAACAATACGTTGATCGCTGAAAAACGCTTCAATTCATATGTATGAGATATGTTTTCAAACGAAAAGGTGCCCATCCTCAAAAATAGTTTATGAATTTATCTATTTACTGGACATGTTTTTCAGAATACGACAACCATGATCCTGTCAGATTCAACACCCGAAGTGAAAATTGAAATTCAATAAGATGCGCGCTATTAAAATACAGAACGAAATTCGAGTTGTTTGCATTGTCTAGAATGTTGGTGGCAACGAACGAAGCCTGAATTATGAAAACCATTTCTTCAAGTCACTGTTTGTGAGATTTCTTATGCTCTCTGCATACGTGATACACACTGAGAACATTCTGTGGCAGGGATTTGGTTGAACAGTTGTTAAAGGATTCTTCCGGTTCACTTCGCCTATAGATTATAATTCTCAACGAAATCGCTGTTAATATCGGAACTGACTGTTGTGCTCTTTTTTTTGTGACTCAAAGCAGTCGAATATGGACAGTATTGTCTCGAGCCACTAAACACAAATAGCAGCTCTTTTTCAAACGCATGAAATCGATTTTAGGTCGAGTAACTTGAGCTTTCGTTTACTTTTCACATAAGCGACGATGATGAAAACCGAGAAAAACAAAGTTTGATCGCCCCCTGGCCAAAATAAGACGTTTACTAAGTTTTCTCGTGTTTTAGGCTGGAGGAGACGATCTATTTCGAATTTCCGGCTCTGTCATTGTGCTTCACCTCGTCAAAACCTCTATTCTTTTCACTACAAAACAAGTGGTGCATAAAACCGAACAAAGGAAATTTTACTGTTGATTATAGTCTGTGAATAAAGCTAAAGATTTTCATAGATCGTACAGAAATGGATTAAATTTTGCGTATAAAATACAGCTGTTTTATTGTTTGTGATAACAACAGGCTTTGATGTTCCATGAATAACTCCGTGCGATTTTGTGGTTGTCATGTTAATTTTGCGGTAGTCGTCTATTTTTGCATATTTCCTAGACTCCTACACATCATGATGACGAGACGAGGAATTGGTGAATACCATGAATTGTTTTTCGAGTTTTGTTCTAACTTCCACAGCATTTGATCGTCTTGTTGGCGCTCTTTGAATAAGCAAAGACGGGGAACAGATATTAAAACCGGCAGGCTAGAATTTCCGACTTTTACATCACACGGTTGGTTATGGAAACCGCAAAACAAAACATAAGACGCAAAAAGATTTAGTGAAAAGGCACGGCACAACAGGTATCAAGGGACAGTCAAAATATTCCCACAGGAGAAGCAGAATTTTCTAATTGGCCCTTATTGGAGTTTTCGCAGCCTGTGCAATTCCATCAAGTTTACGACGAACTAGTCAAAGATGGAAAACTTGGAACAGGATTTGGCGGCTCGTAAACTTTTCATGGATGTTTTGATTTTCGTCGTTATTTGATAACTTTGGACCACTCTCAACGTTTTACATCGTCAGATGGCCGCGAAAAGTGGAACTTACGTCAAGTATCATAGAGAAGAAAGAATCGAGATTGGAAAATTCGCTCTAAATAACGGAGTAGCTTCAGCTGTTCGACATTTTGTGACCAAATATCCACGTTTGTGCCGAAGTAGCTGTAGAAACTTGAAAGATAAATACAAAGAAAGCTTAAGGGCAGAGAAACGGATATTAAACAATCAATCAACTGGAACTGAAAATCCAGCACGTATGTATCAACAAAAAAGGCTCGTTCGTAGAGCTCACAAAGGGAGTTATATGAAGTTTTCAGACGCCGATCGTGATATTATCGCTAAGGCAGTGATAGAACTTGGTGCACCGGCAGCTTTGCAGAAATACAAGCCGTTTTTCCCGCGGTTACGTGAGAGCACTTGTCGATATCTTCGAGACAGATACATTAAATCACTCGGTTTAAGTCCTAAGGATATCAAAAGTCGTAACTTTCTCTCCAAGTTCTCGTCAAGGGTTTCTTTCTCACCAAATTCTGCTTTGAATAATCAAGACGTGGACTCAAGGGAAATTTTCGATTCGCTAGCTGAGGGTGAGGATATTCCTTCTAAGAATTCTTCAAGTCCAACCAGCGCGAGTTACACTGTATTCAGCGGCAGAGATCAACTAACGACCAACGATATAAATAATTCAGCGGGGAATTATGAAAATTTTGGCCAGAGAAACTTGAGAAATGAACCTTTAGAAGGGGAGACGGTACTGACAGGTCAGATTCCAGATCAGCAATCAGGCTCACGGGGTCATATGAGTAAACTACTGTCAGCAGAAAGTATTGATCCTGACAAGAGAAGATTAACAAAGACAGTAATTAGGATGACCAAAGGACGTTACAACAAATTTTGTCGCGAGGAACGAGAGGAGATCGGACGATATGCTTATATGTATGGCGCTACTAAGGCCATGCGCCACTTGAGGGACAAATATCCGCAACTACGAGAGAGCACATGTCGACATCTGCGAGATAAGTATATGTCTTCACTAAAAGAGGAGGAAAAGGAGCATTTACAACCCAATAGTAACAGAGAATTAACAGATGATCTTGGGGAAGTTGACACTCCTGGAAGTAATAGCTATGTTTCATCAGAGGGAATTGGGGAAGGCGTAAATGATGATGACGAAGGGTCAAATGGGGCCATGTCATATTCATCATTTGATTCAAATAGTGACTACCTTCAGAAAGAGGATACACCCACCGTGATTCCAGGGGATTTACATATGCATAGTGCAGACGATTTTGGTATTTTAGAGAATAACGGGAGTTTAGAAGACAGGAGCTATCTACAAGGGAACACAAAGAAGAGAGGGCAGTACAACAAATACGATGAAGACGACCGCTGTGAAATTGGCATGTTTGCTGCCGAGAATGGTATAGTAGCCACACTTCGACATTTCAAGGATCGATTTCCCAACCTTAACGAAAGCACGTGCAGGAATTTTCGTGACAAATACAACATAAGCGTAGGTATCGAAGTTTCCAATGACGTCTCAGAATTTGACCCAGTTAGTTTCGTTGATGTTTATTCGAATGTGAAGCTGTCGGACAACAGCGAAGGTATTTTGACCAAGGCTGTTAACAGTGGTGACAGTGGTAGCCCCAAGCCAACACTTACACAGGGAGGTAAGAGAGGGGGGACCATACCCCATTCTGATGTTTTTCATACTAATCAAAAGGAAGGTGTTAATGTAGCTCATTCGGGGGGCATGCCTGTTGGTGATAACTCTGACCGAATGAAATTACTGCCGATGCCATGTGCCAGTCCCGAAGGGGGGCCAATTGTGGTACCACCCTCATCTGACTATAATAGGTCTGCTTCTTTTGATTCTGTCGATGTTATGCCAGATGGTTCCACATCACGTGATAGTTATCAAGATTACAGTGAGGTAAAAAGATCGTCGAGTAGTTCTCAGAAGTCAAAGGTGAAAAGGGGCAGCTATTGCAAATTTAATGAGGAGGCGAAAATAGAAATTGGTAAGTTTGCATCGCGATACGGAGTGTCGCGTACCTATATGCATTTCCAACCAAAGTATCCCAGACTCAAAGAAAGTACATGTCGATATTTCAAGGAATTATACGAAAAAGAACTCAAATGGAAAGATACACAAGAAACGAGTTTTTCGAATAGATCAGGGCCCAATATCATAATAAGGCCCTCCAGTCATTTCGAGCGAATGAGAAAACCGCTAATTGTAAAAACGGCGAGAATACCAGGCGCGCCTACGGATCGATTTCCCGCGCCCGCAACAGTAGTTAGCCAGCGCCAAGTTACTTTCAATTCAGAAACTAACAGTCAACAGGTTGCAGTGCCTCGGTCTGAAGCAAGGGGAAACTTTTCTTTCGTGGACCCAAATACAACTTTGCATATTTCTAATGTTGAAAGTTTGAGCTCAGATCAGGTGCAACCTAATAAACCAGTGCGTATTAAAATCGAAGATGAAGATGAAGAGTTGTTACAACCCTCTGCACCGAATCGTCAACAATCTAAATGTGGAGGGACTCCACAACAAGCACAAATGGGTGTTTTCCAGAAGTCAACAGTGCCCCAGAATATACGAACCAGTGATTCAGATATATCGAACAGACATGGCCAAATTACAGGGAGATCTATTAGTGAAAGTCCCTCTGAAAAAGAGGACCCCAATCTTGACTATTTCGATATAAATCGAGATTCTGAAATGATAGCAAGAGGGGAGGGTCAAAAAAGGAGGGGCCAGTACATGGCCTATAATCACGAGGATCGTGTAGAAATTGGAAGGTTTGCGACGGAGAACGGGCCTTCCCCAGCTTTAAAACATTTTCGAGGGAAGTATCCACGTATAAGTGAGAGCACGGTTCGATATTTCAGGCACAAATATTTATCGCAACAGAAATCAAGATCAGAAACTACCACCGGAGATGTGGAGTCAGGTAGAAGACTATCCGGTACGGCAGACAGGCTAATAAATATTGATGAAGCCGAGGCAAGCATAGTTCGATTTCTGAAGTTGTTACAAGAAGAAGGGGGTAGTATTGGTATTTCCGTGGCATTGTCGATATCCAGAGGTATAATAGAATCCAAGAATAAGTCTTTGTTGACAGAGTACGGTGGAAGTTTTACTCTCACCAAGGGATGGATGAAATCAGTTTTAGCAAGGCATAGCTTAAACAATGATGTTCCATACTGATGGCCTATAATGGAAAGAGAACTACAGTATACGTTGATGGGGAGGGGCGTTTACTTTCCTCACAGTAAACTGCAGTTAAATTTTATAGTTTATTTCTCAATATAAATAAAGGTAATCTTTGCGCTTTTACATAGAGAAAATGGTAGTGATGCCATTAGTACATGTTAAAAATTCCATGCATGTAGCAAGCGGCACGTACGTGCCTTGGGAATGCATGCCCATGTGTGTGTTTATACGTAAAATGTTTACAGAATTGGCATGACCTATTCATTCACCCACCTTTCATAACGTCATACCTTCTTTGTCTTTGACCCTATTTAGCTCGGATCTTCCCCCAAATTGTTACGCTTGGGTCAGGGGACTTTTAAGCCGCCTAGTAACGTAGGAACCGTACTCTCCAGGTAGTAAGTTTGGCGTGCCTTACTACTATCTTTTAGTATTAAAATGGCAAGGAAAGTATGATTTTTGTATGGTACAGTTTACGTAGACAAGGGTTCTCTCATGTACTTGGTCTATTAGTCACCAAGACATTCAGTCAATCTTGGTGCTACTTTCAATTTTGCTTTTAAATCAATCTATTTGCGTAAGGTATATTGTTGGAATTCATTTGTTTGCCAGAAGTAGCTGTAGTGAAGTAATTGAATTGATATGTGGTTCCACATCGTTTACTTGAATGGGGAATCGGACCCCTAAAAAGCCTTTTCATATTTGGTTTTGTGTTTTTTGTACTGTACTGGTTCACAAGCACATATGCACATGTGTTTTATTATCAAAATACTATTGTTTGGTGAGAGACGTATCAAAGCTAAATGCCACGGAGTTTAGATTTCAAACAGGGTGAATATGGCAAGTAAAAGTGTGCCAGTGATTCTTGACAGCCCCCACCTCCCTTCGCCAAGGAGAAAATGGTTACGACACCGTGGTATTGTATGTACAAAGTAAGCATAGGTAAACGAAGTAGACCGTTATCGGTATATTTTGAATCTCCACTTCCACTTTCACTTCCAATTTCAGGGTTTATGAAAGTTTTGGTTTTTCTATTCTAACAACGTCATGACACAGGCGTTATGACCCCCTTCTAACCAAAGAATCAGCTTTGCATTTTGCGTGATAGCTTTAACATGCTGATGACCCTGTATTGCTGCTATGCCGGACTTGTTTTTCTATTTAGCCTGTGCTACGTTTGTTGTAAGTGTCTCCGTAGTACTTTAAGATTATTATATGAGAAAAAGCTTTTTAGTCACTCTCAGGTACCCAATTATTTTACAGACAATTATTGATATTTAGTTTTCCCACGCTCCTGGATGTTATTAGAGCCCCGTCGTTTACAAGTTTAGATTAATAGCGTATGAAACTATTTACGTATTGTAGTAAAATGGCCTTACGAACATGACGTGAAGATAAATAGGAATACGAATGGCTAGCATCAGCATATGATGAACATGATGGTATTATAATAAGTCAGCTTATGCTTTACATTGCCACACGTTCAACCAAATTTCCAATCTTATCCGTCCTTAGAATCATCTACTTTGATATGAATGCTAGTACCTCATGCCTGATATTTTAGACTTAAAAATGTTCTTATTCCGTACTGTTGCATGATCAAATCATCATGCTTGAACAGTCTTTTAAAAAACTACTAACCATTACACCAAACGTAGATTCGATGGATAAAATTACTTTTTTAAAAGCACTGAAGTAGGCTTATCATTCAAATATTCCTTATTTGTTTCCTTGACTTTAACTCTGATATTTGGTTACCATTTCTTAATTTGCTTTCTTAATATGAGGTTAAAAATCATAAACTATACCTTATCCCTATTTAAGCAGAACCAAGAAATAGTATATTACAGAAAGACTTTACATTAACAAAGTCAAGAACACTGTACAAAACCGTTGCTGAAATCAATGTGGAAATATTCAGATTAAATTTTTCCAATTTGTTTGGTTTTAAGTTTAGTTTAAAGCTTCTTATTCTTGTTTTATCCCTTATTTTCAAAAACCTCCCTCTTTGGTTGGGTACCTAAGGGTACAATCCCTAGTGCTGCAGTCAATCAGGCTGGTTGTATTGTTGCACCATGTCTACTGTATCCACATACTCATTCGTTCGTGACTATAAGAAACGATATCCACCAATATATAAGTTAAGTGTCACATTACAAAGCCAATGTTCTCCCACGAATACCATAGATATAAACCTTTTCCTATCACGTTTCTCTCCTAAAAGCGTTATGTATAGGATTGTCCTGTTGCCCACAGTCAAACAAGATCACAAACGTTTTTGAGATGTGTGCGAAAATGTTTCTGTTTTTATTAGTTTCTGAACAGTTTAGTGGAGCAAAAGAGAATCTGTTTTACTTAGAAATGTTTATGAAGATGTTTGTTATTGTATCTTTTCGTATGTTTCATGGAGATTTCTCAAAATATAATATTTTTTGAAAATGGCTTGGTTTGATAAGCAGCGTTAAGAGGACGCCTTGACGTCGAACCCACTTTCTGCTAACGTTAAATTTCTAATTGGCTGAAATCTGGTGCAGCAAAAGTTATGTAGAATGTCAAGACGTGAACTTCTTGCAAATACGGCGCTCACGGTTTCTAAAAACTGGGACCATTGTAAGAAAATGAATGGGCAATCAAGCATTGATCAAATGTTCTATCCAGTGATTACGAGCCCTTGAATCAATTGCGTCTGATAGGCACACCCTTTTACTAGGCGTCAACTTAACTATCATATTTTATTTTAGCCTCCCAAACCGAAAAGGTTTAGTCTGCCCTCCTCTCTTAAAGTAGAGAATCAGCGGTTGGTTGTCGTGGTGTATATTTGATTGCAAAATATTTGGCAATGGCTTCGACTGATATTTTAAGAGTTAAGTAACTTGGTAGTAGATATGTAGAATCGTGGGTAAATGCCCAGTATAGATGAAGAGTATAGATTGCCCATTACACTAACAACCCATGAAAAAATCTTGTGCTCCATGCTCATGAAAGCTGTTTACATGGTCATATGATGCTTGTCTTATACTGGACGTAGATTAGAACGTTAAGATGCTCCCAAGTGTGGATGTATTATCTTAGCTTTTCTTGCGAGACATGTAGCCTCTTGGCGTTTGTTAGTTTGTTGTTGGTAACGTTTTCTGTTAATAGAAGTAGAACGTTCGTTGAAGTATTTTTTATACAATCGCTGAAAACAGAATTAGACAAATTGTTTGTTAGTTGGTCTATTGATTACCACCCGTTCAACTGAGTGGTACATTGATTACTGGGAATCATATACTAGCACTGCGAAGTTTTGCATACAGGGCATACATTCATTAAGTTCTAGCTTCCCTTAGATTTTAATTTTTGGCCTGAATTTGATCTCCCTGGTAAACCCGGGAATTGGCCTTTAGAGTTGATATTCACCCACAAGCTGATTTTCGTCGCCAACAATCGATTTCAAGTTGAACCTACGGACGATATATCCTTACGTACGAACCACGAGTGATGTATGCAACCCTCTTCAACAGTTGAAATAAGTTATTTAACTTTTAATCTTGTGATGATCACAAAACAAATATACTTTGTTATACATAGGAACTTCAGTTCGTGGTAGATCCCTTGACAAAGAGAAAAACGAGATCCCTTGCCCCCACATTGGAAATATTCCCTTTAATTGGGTATTTGAAAACAGTATTTTATCGTACAGCTTAACATTGTTATTAGATTTATACTACACCTTATCGCAAAGAAGTTTCACGACCGCTCTTTAATTACAGAGTTGCTTTTATAGTCACAATTCGTAAAATTGCCTATACTACACAATTTTCGCTGATTTCACAGGGATCCAAGTGCTCTAGTTCCCAAAGGTCCATCCAACGATTTAAGGGTTAGCTCCCTGATTGTATGGTTGCCACTCTTTAAGGACAATTTAGTACATTTGCGGTATGTGCAATCGATTTTATGGCGTAGTTTTGGTGAATCTATTAAAACTTGAAACACGTGGTCTACACAGGAACTCAACTAGTGATAAGCTGAGTTTTGTTGATCAAAAGCGTTGAAAACGTCCTTGTTTTCATTGGCTTAGGTTTCTCTAATGAAGAACATGGGCTATGGAAGTGAAAGGATGAGGCGCCGTAACCTGATTGCACCGTGTCTCGCTTGATGTCGAAGTCTCAAGAGTATGTTTAGAATAAGACTTCGGCTGTACTATATTAAGTGATCTCCTATAATTCGAGGCGATGTTAGGGATCCGTTTGTAGTTTTCCGAGAGAGAGAAGCTAGAGATGGCACCTACTTCAGTTAAGATTTAAGATTGGTAATAGCTTGAAAATTTTTGGCACGTACAAATCAGAAATATCGATATGAGTCAACTTGGTACTTAAACTGTTTCAGATTTGTATACTCGGAAATTTTCAGGCCACTAAGAGCTCGGACACGTTCCACAACTGCGCTTTTGGACATCTGCATCGTAGTAATAGCAAATAGTTCGGACTTGCTGGTCGCCGAAATTGTGTATTGTAGGATGTCTAGGTCCATCATTAGAGAATTGGGAACTTTAGTGGCGACTAGAGGAAGCGGAATATGCTATCATCGGGGTTAGCAGAGGTCGATTGGCAAGGCAACACGTCGCAATAGCATGGATCCGGTGTCCGAATCCAATTGATTTTATATTCATTATGGACTTCTTATCTTCTCACCCGCGTTTTCATTCTCAGTAAATATCGGAATACGATGAGTTGCGGTATTGGAAGCTCATTAAGCCTCAAAACCTGCGAATCTGAGGGACGTGATATCTGGACTTTAGTTATCCATTTCCTTTCGATTTGGCTATCCTGGAAAAATGAAAGGAGAAAAAGATACTGAATTCTTGACGTTTTTACGAATTTTGGGGGCCAACAACAATTGTGATATTCTGACAAAAGTTCCAAGTGTAAGGATCAACGATGACCTGAGCAGAGCTACCATAGTCGTATTAATTCCCAAGGTTTCTTTACCGTTATATGTAAAAACTTTACTTCTACCAAAATGTATTAGCTAGTTCATGGTTAATTGTAGATGTGTTAATTTGATGTAATTCATAAACTTGTGATTAGTTTTGTTCAATGGTAATGCATCGAAGCCAAGAACGAAAGAAATTTCTTATCGTTGCTACAAATGAGTAGGAAGCCTATATTCGGACATTGATGTTGCAAAGGAAGTCTCTAAGTCGAATTAATTTCCCGTATGATTTAAGGTATTTTCTTGATTTTTCCCTTGTAAAATGAAAATCACTATGAGAACGTGTATTTTTGCATTATTATACGTGTCTATATAGATCAAGCATACAGCAATAGGTAGTTTTTTAGTCGTTAAATTTAGATTTGTAATGTGAAATTGCATTAGTAACGAATCTTAATCGTTAGAGATGGTAACAGCGGCAGAGATAGCAATTCTTTATTGTCTAGCTGTATGTTTAGGCTTCTGTTTAGATATGGAAAGTGTTTTTTGGAAGTTTTAACCAAATTTCGACGAATGTCAAAGCAACTTCTGTAACCAAGGTTTATTTTCATTAAGTTGTTAACGTCAACATAAGCAAAGCGCGACTGTGGACGTGACGTTATAACGCTTTAGGGTAATGTAGGATTCTTCCCTATGAAATCACCTGCTTAAAAATAGTACTAAACAGGAGAGGCCTTAAAAGACATGGAATTAGCTGTATATTACTAAGACACTTTTCGTGAAACATACATATGTTTTCGCTCACTTTTACTAAGTCACGCTAAAACATTTTATAATGTACGTTTGAGCATATTTTTGCTTATTTGAAATTGCTGACACGCAAATTATACGAAGAGTGATAAATCCTAAACAGATAGTGCACAACTGTTGCTCTTAAGAGCTGAAATGGCACTTTCATTAAAAAGGATTATAAAGGGCTCGATATTAGTCGTATAAAAATGCTGTGTACGCTGTTCAAAGAAAACTCTAAATTTCAAATCTCAGTTCATCTCAACATTTTAGAATTGATCAATTTAAGCTGTCTAGTTACCGGTAAGGGTGTGAAATGTGGTGTAGCCAACTAGGTCTGCAGAAACACTGCTTTAAGTCGATTTGCTTCACCCGTAGATCCCTGCTTTTTTGCAGACGTCTAAATGCTCATTACGAGTTTTGATCACAAACAAGCAAACTAATCTCATCCATTCACTCTTTGATTCTCATGTATGAGTAACTTACTATTGAGCATAGAGCGTAGAGTGCCCCTATTGGAATCCAGAAAACCATTTTTGATCCATAAAATCAGGAAAGCGTAAATTATAAGCGGTAATGTATTGAAATGTGGAAGCAGTTATTGATATTCAATTGCCAATTAAGGATTGCTTTTAAGAAAGAGAGTGGAGCTATAATGTAGTGATTTGCACAATTCTCACGAATTGGGTCTGTGTTTTCGACTCCCTTCTGTCTCATAACAAGCATTTTTATATTTCAAAGAAGAGTTTGGATAACGGCTACTGGATATATGGTCAACTAGGCTATTATTTAGTTGCTTGTTGAAATGATATTGTTTTATTTCTTTATCGGAACTTCCGAGATCACCACAGACGAATAGAAATTATGACTGTGGGTAAATTAGTGGCGGGTTTGAAGCCTTCTTTACCAGTTTACAGAACGATTTGAACTTAAACATAATAAGGAAAGACTGCATCTGTAAAAAAGTGTAGTTTACATGAGGATTGTAATGTCAGTTCTTTCTTTCTGTGCATGATTGTATTGAAATTTCGTTTAGAAGTACGATACTGTATTTTTGCAGATGCATCTTATGCTTGGCCATGCTCTGTGTTCATATCAGGGGTACACGGTCTTATCTTATTCTTATAATGAACGCTTAGTTCTTTGAATTGATAAACCTTTCCCAATGCGAGAAGGGAGTGTTTCAAGTATCATGTGCTGAGAATGAAATCCAAACATTTTTAATGGTAAATCCATCGCCCCCACTTGCCGGCTTGGAGGCACTTGCTTGTGAGCCTTACTCCCCTCCCAAAATGCAGAGTTTCGCCAAAAGTGGTATTAATGCTAAGGATTCTCAATTTAGAATTGTATTCATGTAACCTGGCGACTACAAATGTAAGAATAATCATGCCGTTTGCTATATCATTTGGAAAAGTGAAATGTGCATGCCGTGAGTTTGCCATATTAACTCTTGACTGAGTGGGGATGGGCAGTATCATTTTCCCTGTTACATTCAATTTGAACAACGACTACTAATCTACGGCGTACTCTTTGCTGTTTTGATAGATATGTGCTCTGTTCTCTGATCTTATTATACCCAGAAGGAAATCGTTGAAATTTTTTGGGGGTAAAATTTCTTACGAATTCCAGCTCACTTGGAGAACCGCTGAAATTACATGCTTACTTTCTACTGCGAGCCCAGCGATTTGCCTTTTTTGTTTACATCTTTCATATCCTGTGCCTTCATCCAAATTGAAATTGTTGTCAGAGCGAGTTGTCAATTGACTGTACTTTCATGACAAAATATTTACACGTTTTCAAACTTGTAGACAGGAAGAGAAGTGATGATCTTTTAAGATGTGCAGTGAGCTGATCTTTCTTTCCATCACATGGATGCCCAAATGTTATGGTCGTAATGGCGCCGGTAATGGCTTGGCGCGTTAACTCGTAAATACCGATTGTAATTTTTGTGACTTTTGGTGACATGGGACAGCAAAGGTAACAGGTAAATTGCTCATGCTGGTGTGCAATTCCTCAATTTTATCTTGAATGAACAGCTCGGCTATAAATTACACAGAATCGATTTAGAACCGCTGCTAGCAGTTTCTTCAAACCAAAACTTCCCATGTCTCGGACAGACAATTCGTGCGAAGCTCGTCAATCTTGATGGCATTGCTCGCTGTAATATGGTAAGACACCGGTCCAATATCAAATGGCCTCCATTTGACACTTGAGTAATATCAAGAGAAAGCTTTGTAACGTGCAATTACCTATAACGCGGTGGTCCTACTTTCTCAGCTATTGATGTACTTCAACAGTGTATTTAGGCTACTCCTAATGCATTTTAATACATCTACAATTTATTCACTATTGTTTTATGGATTTTTATCAGAAAACTACTTCGTTCATCGATACATAAACCATACCATGTTTTTACTCTGACTCGGTCGTTAAATTTCCAATTCTTACATGGGCTGAAATATATGCTCATTGATATATAAGGAAGCTGACTTTATCATTAATTTAGGTTATTATCATGATTTGGTGCCCCTGTTGGATAAGTTCGCTTATCATGAATTTTTCTATATTATTCCCAACCTCCTATGTAATTGCTCGCTCAGTGCCCCCTCAAACCTACAAATCTGTACTGATCCCTTATTTGCATGTCAGCAAGTGTGAAGAAAATGTTGGAATTTTTAACGAATGTGTTCGGTCAGATATTTACAACTTGCTAGTCTTCTGCCGCTGTTATCTTTTATAAACATGATCATTTTTAATAATTTTAAATAGGCGATCGTGAAGAAATTGTGATTTGAATGATTAAGGATTCATAAATAGCTACTATTAGAGAGCTCGTTGTGGCCAAAAACCAGACCTGTTATTTGGTAGCTGTTTTTACGTTTATGCTGTTATCATTTTCAGTGTATATGACAGCGTTCTCATTCGCGTGAACGTAAAAAAGCAGTGCTTAATTAGAGGGCTATTTTGTATCCGCATGGACGTCTCGAGTAACTAAATAACAATTTTAAACTTGAAAATGGATTAAAGCAGAGCCACCTGCAAGTGGAAACTCGAACTTGATGTAGACTGTGGAGGGGGACATCGCTCACTGTTATCTCCATTTTCGTTAATGCGCTGAGGCCTCTAAAATGACCGTAAACCAACGTCAGCGAGAGTCATTTATATGACTCAACATACTCAACAGCCAGTAATCAATAAACTGGTTAACTGCAATAACTATAGTTGCAAAACCTCTTACACCACAGGTCTTGTTTCATTGAAAGTGCTGCGTAATGGGAGTAGGTAGTATTTACAGATATGAATTTTGAGAAATTCTGGACTTGTTCCTGAATTAGGACTATTTTACGAAGGCTCAACCTGGCAAAGTATATTCTAGAGACGACAGTGTACTTACGACTTTTAAGGAAAATCTGGAAGTCAACACCAGGCGCTACTACCGGGATGTGTAAAACTTGGGTTTGTTGGTCCCGGTACATCGGACACGGCGATCACTTTGTGATAAGTAGTACCTGGCATGCGATGGCGTGGGAATATGCCCCACAAGCACGACATTCCCGGCTCTGGCTGGACTTTTTTAGTTACTTGCGTAGGCCTACTGTGTATTATCAGGTATGGAAGGTTGTTATCAGAGTTAAGTGTGTTGATATATTTAATTTCAAATAGAATCACCAGCCTTCACTCATGATTGAACTTCTCCTCTATTTGTAACATGGAGATTCGAGAATGTGAACGCGCATATATAGACCTTACTTTGGTACTCTGTAACCATTTTGACATAAGAAGCCCCTTATCCAAGCAGAGGTTATTTTCAGGGATTTATTGCATGTTTCAGTTGAAAAACGAAGAAGCTCTAAACGAAATTACATAGTAAATCATTGTACTGTGCGAGTTCTTTCCTTTGTTTATATCAATCATCCTGTAGAAATCACTACAATTTTGTAAAGTTTTTTCCTGTAGGTTTACGAGTGTTCCAATGTACTAGAAAGTTCTGCTTTACTAGACGTTTGCGTTGTGATCGAGGTAAAATTTGTCGGCTTTGTGGAAAATTTCTGAAGTAATCTCCTTGTTGCAGCTTATTGAGTATGAATTAAAGTACTAGTGAGAATTCTACATTTTCAACTACATCCACATCTTTTGTATGCTTCCAGTGTTTTATCTGCCTTTCTGTATGTTCGCAAGGCTTCAGATTTTACTATTATTCAGTGGAGAAGAGATTTCGAATTGCTACCATGTGGAAAGAAATGTGTATCATTCTTCATGAGCGTAAAGAAAAGAAATACTTAACTTTCTTTGAGGGACAGCTTTGACATGAAAAAAGGCCTACTTCTGCCAATGGTCGTTACTTGGATACTCGGGGCAGGGGTCTTTCTGCCCTGGCAAGCCTGACACGAGCTCTTTGTCACATTCTAACAGGTATTTGACGGTGCTTCGAAGCAAAACCTTCAAAATCTTCTACTTACAGCAGACTGCCGCCTACTTTTAAAAGTGAAAAAGGTAAAAAGACAGCTTCGAAGGATGCGGGCCCTGGGCCGAATATAATTTGCAGGTGACTTATAACGTCATACATCGCAAGACAGTTTGGGCGTGAAAGCAGGCGTGAGAGGTGCTATGTTTCCCTCCAGGGTGCATAGTTTTCTATTATCCACTTACTTCCACAAAATCGATATTTGCAGTAACCCAAATCTATTTATCTTTGCACTGAACGGCGACACCTCACTTTTGCCAACCAGACATTTCCCACATTAGATAGACGGCGTCCGAGTAAATGCCTTTTAGTAAATCCTCATAAAGCCAATCGCCGTTTGGGAAAATGGCCGCCGAGCCTTCCGAAACGTAGTAAGTCTGCCCCACTAGTATTGCGTATACTCCCCGAGAAGCCCTAGAACGAGAACCCACTTTAAAAAGAAGTCATAATCTAGACCACCAAATTTTGATAGTATTATGCGCCTTGGGATGCCCTTGCGTTTAAACGCCATTAAAATCGGTTGTATGAACCTCGGGGAAAACCGACCTTTCAGGACATATCATAGAAACGTGAAAATTTCATCCCGGTGGTGACATTTTCCCTTTCCTCTAATATCTCTTCTAACATGATATTTTCTAATCCTCTCCTCTCTATAACAAATCTTTAAAATTGCACCTTCATGCTACTCTCTAACAGCTATTACTCCAAAGATTTATGATACTTTTACTTACGTTAGTCTGTATCATTTCTTATGAGGCAGGTGTTATAACGTTCTTGATACAATCAATGACTAAGTTAAGCGCGAATACCGTGCCTGGTGGTTACCTTGGTGCATATGAATGCATATGGTGCTGGTGCGGATCGAACCCGGGTTCATTTATGTTTATTGAGAAACTATGTATTCCGTAGTTGCTAGACTGTCTGCCTGAGTACTTATGCAGACAATCTGACAGATGTTTCTATGTTCGTATAAGTATATATACACACCTGAGGGAGAATTATACGAAAAGATAAGCCAAATTTGTTTTTTTCATATATATAACAGTTTGTTGATGGTACGTAATAATAAAACTGCACGAAATAGCGAATTAATTTTGTACTAAAAAGCTTTTTTCGTCTGACACTCCTCATAGTACAATCGTCAGAAAATAACCGAATGGGAATCAACGAAGTTATTTGCCCAACTGTGTTTTACAAGGTAGCCAATCAGAATTCTGACTGCCAGATTGGTGTTGTTTTGACCAATCAGTGTCCGTGAATTCGCTATTTCGTGCAGTTATATATATATAACAATACGATCTCTTTTATCTTTCTATTTATATACACCATGACATCCTAGCCCATAAATCCAGAAAGCAAGTGCCTCTAATGTAGGCCCACCTAAATATGAACGCAACGGTACCCCCAAAAATGAGCTCACAGGATTATATGCAAAAAGAACATATTTTAAAAAATATCTACGACAAGGCGAATGCTCTTCTTCGTCGTCTTCTTCTTCCTCTCCTTCTTCTTCCAACACATCCCCTTCATGAGGCGGAGTTACCGTGGATGATGTGTCCCCATTTTATCCTGTCTTAAAAACTCTTTTCCGTTACACCCATGCTCCATCTCCTTTACTGTATTCATCAATCTTCGTTATGGTCTCCCTCTCTTTCTTTTCCCTGGAAGCTCCATCTCTATCACCTTTCTTCACGTGACGTCGCCCAAGTTTCTCATGACAAACTTCTAATTACAGTTTTATACAGGAATAAGAAATTTACGTTAAGAATATATTTTTGAGAGACAAAAATGAACAAAAAGCACTAAAGCTTCTTACTTTAGAGGTAAAATAAAATATAGACGATCGATTTTTGGCTCTTATGACTTAATACTAAAAAATTCTAGAGAGGCTTAATCAGGAAAAAAGAGAAATAACTCGATTGGCGGATGTATGTTAACCTTGCAAATCCTTCCTTTAAAATATTATTCTTGTACTGTTGTTGATGTAAATGAGAAAGATTCTACACTTTTGGCGATCATTTTTATCACTTTACTTTGAAAATAGTTATAAAATTATCATATTTTTTCAGAAATTTTCGGATATTTTGCTCTTACTAACCACGAATCAATGAAAGTAGTAAAGAAATTTTCATACTTTTATTAAATAAAGAAGGATGACCTAAGGCTCGAGTCAAGTGATGTAATACCGTAATGACATACTTTTGTCACAGACGAAGCTGATGAAGATCAGGAGAGATGGTCATGACAATGTTTCAATATGTATTAAACTTTCGGGCCATTACCGTTTTCAAAATATCGTAAGTTATTGAAAGTCGGTCCAAAAGCCGCTACCCCGGTGTTGCAACATATATCTCAAGAGAGAAATACGGTTAAAGATCGCACAAATGTTAACTCTAAGAAACGGAAGTCTGCATAATTATTTTTAAATATCATATTGAAGAGCTGTAACTGACAATAACTGACTCTATAGAACAACAGGTAAGCAAAATACCCATAAACCAATTCTCTACTACAAACTTTAAATACATTTCAGAGGCAGATGTCTTGGAGACAGGTATGGTGGACCACCATTTGTGTAGTTGGGAAAGTGAGTGCCTGGCAACTAAAAAGGAAAAACCTAAAATTATTTGAATGGCGAAGTATGACAAAGCACTTTTCCAGAATGACCTACAAAACCTCTACTCGGACATTATACATACCTCGATTTTTCGAGATCTTACTGTAATGGTATGCACAAGTCAGGAAATGTTTGAGTTATTCTTAAATAACGATAGCCCGATTAGATTAATATGCAATTATGTAAGATATCACAGATTCGATATGTCACATAGTTCGACACTTGCTAATTTGCATCAGTGTTTCTACTGAACATGTGCGAAATAGCAGTAACGAAATAAGGACTTGAGCCTGTGATTTACAGCCAGTTGCGCATCGCCTTTGTAGTGCGGTGATTTAGAAAATGAAGTCGAAACGGTAAATTTCGAAGTTAAGGAGGGGAGATAAGGCCTCTTTTATGCGTGATCATGCCTGACAGATTTCAACGACTATTAATGCTTGTGTCCAGTAAATATACAAAGACTTTACACAGCCATTTAATCGGAGCTCATGACCATACTATGGCTTTTGCGAACAACTGCAATTCTAAATGGAACTCCGAAAACGCGGCTAACTGACCAATGTCGAATTTGTATAGATGAAGTTTGCACTAAGTAAATCTATTCAAAAACTGCCCTTTGTGTTTTTATTGATTCTACTGGGAAATTCTATCTGTGACACTTGAAATTCTTTGTTGCCTCAATAAAAGAACTTAAGACAATTTTGTTCTGCAAACAATGCTTAAGAGATAGATATTTTAATTCGCTTGTGTTTTTCTTCAGTTCTTTGCATAACATTCCATTATTATCATCATTATATCAAAAGCTGCTTTCGATGGACATCCTGCCATTTCTTTGTCCCTTTAAAGTACATGATTTTCTCATGAAAAAGACAGTACACAATGCTGGTAACGAGGGTAACGTCGATATGTTCAGCAGCTTACTCCAACCTGCTTAACTTCTACTTAATTCAAAAAACTATATGCGTATTCGTAACCGGGGCCGTAGCAGCTTGGGGGGTCAGGGGGCACGTGCTCCCCACTCTCTGCCTAAGTATTCTTACTCATACATCCACTGAACAGATCTTGTTCATTTGAATGATAGTGTTTCCCCTCTTCTCTGCTTCTTGCGAATTGTTGCTCCCTGTAAAATACATACTAAAATATTATTTACACGATACAGGCTACCTAAATTTTTAAAGATGTACGTTTGTATTAAACACGTGATAGATTTTAATATATCTTGAAAATACGCTCGGGAGATAAACGGGCCATTTTCAGTATCACAGAACTACAATTGTGATCACTTGAACCTAAAATGGTTTAAAAATTTTAAATTGATAATTTGCGTGTATAGAAGTTTTAAATAAAGACAGCATTGTTGTGCTGATTACGTAATACACTAAAAATTGCTGGTTGTTCATAAGAGGAGGGACATGTGAACTTACAATGGAAGAAGATTTTGCTGGTAAAAGTAGCAAATTATGCTTTTAGTTGTTCTCATTGTGTGCCAAATTATGCTTTAATTAAGCTCCTTTTTCGAAATTATGCCAACTGTGTCTCAAATCATGCCACTTTACAAAATAAACGATATAAATAAAAACCGCAGCATTTGTATATTTGTCGTTATTCATTAAATTTCTCTTTCGCATTCTTATCCGTTTTGTTTTTCTGGAGAGATTTCTTTTCTTGCTTTGCCCCTTGTTCTTCTTAACAAAACCAAAGTACCTAATATCTTTTACTGTAAAAACTATTACTATATACTTGAACATCAGTAACATGCTTCAAGGAATTTGAAAGCGCATGATCCTGCTGCTCATAAAAATGAGGTTGAGAGACCGCTTACAACACTCTGTAGAGCAGTTGAAGACGGTGATACAAGAAGCACCTTTATCACAACAAGTGAACAATTAGGTACCTGAGAGGCCTCTGCAACAGGCTGGAGCTTCTCGTACCATGAATGCTCCAAAAACCATTACTTTCTAAAAAGTAGATAGTTTGAACAAATGTCTTCCCCGACGTCAACTGTCACAACCAGCTCCAGCTTCAGCTTGTCAAGGGACGAGTATCCCAAAGCATCGCTTGTAGACATTTGGGGCGACTTTCTCTGCTGTCGCCTCTTGAAGAAATCTTTAAACTTCCGCAAACTGCTCCAGTACCCGTTTTCAGGCCTTCACTCGAGAAGAGAAGAAATCATTATTTGGTTGCCAATCTTTAACTGCACAACGTGTGATGCTTTATCACGAAGCTACGGTCCCTTACCAACAAAAATGAGAAATTTGTCATGTGTATTATTTGAATATTGCGTCACTACAGACTTCGCTAGAGATAGAAATGGAGGAGGTTGCGATTGGTGAAAGTGCACTAAAGAGACCGATACGTGAAGAAGAGACTGAAGATGACGAAGATCTAAAGGATTGAAATATCAGTAGCTTTGAAAACTATTTATCTCTAGAAGTATTAAAAAGAACATTTTCAGGGCCCAAGGCTTCCCAGCAAACTATAACCAATAGAGACTCGTAACCACTCTAGAAACCTTAACTGCAAATTTTAATATAGTTGTTACATTGCCTTGGACGAAGGGAAATCAGGGATTTGTTCATAGGTCGTTTTATATCTAGATTTGTCATTAGTAGTGTTTACCTTTAAAAGATCCCTGTCGAAGGAAACCCTGCTTAGAAGAAAAATGTCTTGTTTTAGATTTTTTGCTACTGTTTCAGTGTCTGAAATTTATTGAAAGAAGGCAAGGACACGTAGAACGTTTGCTGCAAAATTGCACTGTCGCTTGATCCAATCTATACAGAGCACCATATATAAACCAGGAGTCAAAATCTAGTTGTTGAAGGACTTGAAATCAAAGCCCCCTGTACAATTTGTTTATTTCATTTAACAACTGTAAGCAATTCAAAGATTGTTCTTCAAACTTTGTACATTTAATAGTGTTTTTTTTAACTTCAGTGCCATATATCTACTCTGTAACTTTACAGAGAATTCAGCTTCAAAATTGTGCAATCCATTCTCACTGTTTTCACCCATTACGACGAGGACAGCAAGATTTTATATGAGTGGAACTAGTACAGCAACAGTACAAACGTAGTCAACATATTAAGAAAAAACGAAACAAATCAAACCAACGGAGAGGAAAGGGAAAGAAACTAACTAAATAAATAGAAATAAATAGAATTTACGCCAAGGGGAAAAAAAATAAAAACAAGCCAACTCTAATTAATAATAATAATACCCAAACCGCCTATCCAAACAAATTTAACAGGTTCTTCCTCATTGCAATGCATCAGCTCCTTTAAGGAAACAACCACCTCAGGTTTTAAAAACCAAAAACACCTCTCAGCATTCTGTCCCTGCCTTACGACAGCACTTCCTCGAAAACCTAGGCTGTGCTAAAATATATGCAGACGAAAGCTTCCGGGTCATTGCCGGGGCTAAGTCTGCCCTTCACTATGTACACATAAAAGCAAGAAAACCGTTGCTTTGCAACCGTTGCTTTCCCGGTTCACTGCATAGTTCTGCACAAACTGATTAGACGGAAGAACACTAATCCGCCAGTCTAAATTTTGATTGGCTACTTTTTCCAAAGCACACAACTGCGTTTATGTTTCTTTCCTTCCCCTCCTTATTCCATTCTGACGATTTTGTGCTCTGAGTAGTGTCATAGGAGAGCCGCAATTTCTTGCCTTTTAATTTTCTGTACTATAAACAAACTTTTACAAATATCTTTCTGATATTTATCAAAAACCATTATATTACACTTTCTAATATCATAGATGATAAAACATTCCTGAAAAGGGTTTAATGCCTTATTTTAGTTAAGAAGCCAATGAGCCTACTTGAGGGTCGTTCAGACTACACACTAGTTCTATTTACATACGTTCTGAGGCTAACAGCTTCCGAAACGGTTCCATTCAAAATCCAGGAAAGACGCATACTAGAACTTATGATCTGGTACTGTTAGACTTGTATGGTATCTCCAATCTTGCGATCATGCTCTCCTTAGAGGGCCACCAATCTATACGTCATCTGCAATTGACTCATGAAAGAAATACATGCTTTCTTTCTTATCAGAAACTTAAACTTTGGGTCACTTCACGAGTTGCTTAATTTTCACGCTGAAAACAGGACTGAAGTTGCCTTATATCTTATGTTTGATTGGTAAATAGAAGAAACAATAAAAGAACCAAAATCATTAAGAAGAGCTCTTTTCAGAACAGCTGTATGGATAACAGCTGTTGAAAAGCAATCTTATTTGTCAAAATTGAATGGAAAACAGTTTTCCATCTTCCACCCCTGGATCATTATTTTCAATTGCAAGGGTCAACGCTGAGTGTGTAGTGAATGAAAGCATTTTACTTACAAAATTCAACCATAAAGTGCACAATTAAAATTTTCAAGTTGCTCTTGTACAGGAAACTCAATTCAGGAGAAGCTTAAAAATTCTGCCACTTTAAAATTTAGTTGCTTATTAAGAAGCTCAATATACTCCTTTAGTGGCATAATCATGCGAAATCTGCAATTCAGCCCCTCAGGGGAATTAAGAAGTGTTTGACCAAAGAGAAATTTGAATTTTTAGATTTTATGTTTTATCGGAGGAAAGGATACGTTTAAGGAGATACTAGTAACAGAGAAAAGCATGTCACAAACGGGAGTCGATATCCGTGATGCACGAAATCACAGCGTGCGCTGCGGTTGATAACATGATCTGTTTCTTTAGTCGCCATATTAGCTCCCGAAACTCCAACGAAGGACATCGACAGCCAGCTCTACGCCATTTTGAAGACCAACATCTTCGCGCCATGTAACTTGACCGTAGAAGGACAGCCATCCGGCCCATCATGCTGTCTCCAGTCCATTGAAAGTTAAAAGTGTTTTTGAGAAGGGAAGTTTGAAATGATAAGTGATATGATAAGACAATGACATATGGTTTTAGGTCCTAGAAAAATGATGGTGAAATGGTTTTATTTTTCTTTTGTGTCTTGGGCAACTTCTACTTCAGAGGGAAGGGGATACCGCATCCGTGCCACCTATACCTACTTGCCAACCCCTACATCGGTACGTCAGTAAGATATATTACTTATTTTGGGAGAAGATTGCAAGAAGATTGCTATCTGTCACGCCAGCCAATGGGCTCTTCACATTTAATTGTTTTCCAATTTCAAGATATCTGGTCTTCTATCTTCTTGAACGTTTTTACGATCACCTTTCATGAGGAAAGTTTTATAAGCCCCAGTTTAGATGATACCTGCCTCTCGAGCAAGAGTGTTAGAGTTGAAGATTCTAGAGCCCTTAGCATCCCGTTAATGCAGAGTTGAGAGGCATTTAGATCATGCCCGTGGTCAAAGGGAGGTACAAAAATCGGGGTAAACCTGTCTCTCCGGTATGCAATGTATTACTTTATTAAGGCTTCAATTCACAGACTTGAGTTATAAGATTTAGTATTGTGCAGTAAAGTTTCTCAAGAAAAATTGAATTTGGGTCATACGACATTAATTTTTACATCAGTAATTTTTGCTTTCATAGAAAATTGTCCCATCCTTTGCTGAAATTTTTGTGGCCACGGCTTCCACGTCTTGATCGAAGTCAGAAAGTGTGCCTCTTACACAAAGTATTGGGGTTTGTCTATCCATTTCCAAGTATACAAAATTCTGAAGTAATGTCATAAGTACTCGATGAAGCCGTCTCGGTCTTCCCTTTTGATACCAATGGTCGTGGTTGGGTCTCTATTGAGGGGAGAACTTATTCAAAGGTTACTTGGTCATGAATATGCTTGAGGTGTACCCAAACAATTTCCAAGTGACCTCCTGGACCTGAGCTTGATGTCGTCATTCTATCATTGGCGACATTTGATTGTGCGTAGAATGTCCCGTATGCTAGTGTAAACGCGAATGCAAGAAGCACACAAATGATAGGATAGCAACGTAAAAGGCATAATCCTATTTTTGATGAACAACTATTTTATAGTAGAAACACGTGTTTATATAAAAATTGATATTAAAAATAGACAAATTTGTAAAACATATGAAAATTTCATCTATTTTACTGTAAACATTTGATTTTTGTTATCTAAAAAGCCTTGTTGAGGATAATTGGAAGAGCCCGGGTACATTATGAGGAATCAGTCAGGCTTAAAAGAGACAGGGAGGTGTAATCCACTGATCTCTAAAAAGACTGGATCGAGCTTCCTATTGTAGTCAAAGTGTAGTCACGAGTACTGGCCCCCATCAGTTAAAATAGCGCTGAAAAGTCCGGCATTGCGTAACATTGTTTAGAAGCTTTGTGCGATGAGGACTGAAATGGCGACCTCACTTTCAGGCGGAAGATGCTCGATGCAGTGTTTTTTAGAGATCAGTGGCGTAATCAAGTTTGTAAAGTACGTCATTCAGCACCGGAAATTACTCCACATTTTATTTATCCTTGTATTGAATTCCTTATAAAGCCTCTCCATATACGATAAACAGAGTGGTAGTCACGTGACTGTGACTTCAGCAGAATCAGCATCATAATTTCTATAGTCGTAAGAGAGCCAGAAAATTCATGAACATCAGCTGCACTGTTGACCGAAATAACATAAAGCAACTGTGAAAGCAAAAATCACAAAATAAAATCAAAAGGTTGTAAACATGAAGTGAAAAAGGAATCAATGGACAATCAAAATTAGAATTAAACAACCCAAGTGTTTACTTTGGAGGAGTGATTTATCCCTAGGGCAATGTCACGGCTCCCTTTAACATTAAAGTTGTGTACAATCATAAACCCATAGATTCTTGTCTATTTTTCTGATTATATATATGCTATTATATATATCCATATCCTATTAAATATCTATGGGACGTTTTAATTTAGAGGGAGTCAAAGTCCATCCGTAGCAAGCTACATCAAATTTATCGCAATCAAAGTCTCGGAAAGCCCAGAAAATGTTATAGATCCTAAATGAGTGAAGGACTAAAGGGAAGCATAGGCACTGGGAAAGTGTGACGTCATGATTTTGAAATTATTTGAATTACGGATTTATATAATTACTCAATTTATATGTTGCCAAATGTGAGAGAGATGCCCTTTCCCAACGCAGAGATATCAGCTTTCAAAATTTTAAATCTCTCTAAGAAAACCTTCTTGATGCTGGTTCTAGCGTAAGGAAGCAAGGAATATCGACAGAGTTTTGAAGGGGGATTTTTGAAAATCCAAACGCCTTTAGTTTAAACACTATGTACACTACAGGTGTTTTATTTTGCAAAACAGACTGTTCCAAGGTTGCCTTTAGATACCTGGAGTCATATCTTACTATTTCCGAAAATTCTGATTTGTGACGTCATCACTTTCCCACCGCAACAATAATTTGCACATGAGCTTTATTGACTGCATAACTGCACTTTTCCTTAGTATTGTGTAATTTTCCCACTCAGTTGGTAATTGATTTGGATTAGTTAGCCTGTGTTGATAGTGTGATAATTGTGTTGGACAGGACACAAGTAATCGGCCATTGCCTAATCGTTGACAAAGTTCAATCCAGAACGAGGCTACGTACAAATTCGAAATTGTGGTGTAATAACCTGCACGTGTGCCATTTTGTGAATGTATTTAGTGGACAATATTATGGATGATGGTTACCGATTGATCTTTGTATGGGCTGTAATCAGTTTGAAAAACAATCTTTGATACCGACGATAAATGACACTGTAAAGAAAATTTTTTGAAGGAAAGAAGGAGTTGCCACATTTGACATGATCTAGAAATGCGCCGAAACATTTGACAGCTGGCGAAATAAATACAACAGGGTAGACATGATCAACGCTGAAAAATTATACTTGAGATAGGGTTACCCTTTCGATTGGCCGAAATATGCAGAACGTATAAAAGCACTAACACTGATTTTAAAACAGTCTACTTTATAGCAGGATGCATAAAATAAAAGGTCAGGAAAAGATACCACCTTGTGTGTTTAAAATGGAGACAGAGCATATGATTTGCGAAGCTGTCGCAGAATTAGTTAAAAATATTTGTGGTACTCAAGAACTTCATTTGATTGGTTGGTTTCATCGGCTACCATCGAAAGTAGCAATGAATTCTACCTTTCTACTCGCTACATTTCACCCCCCCCCCCCCCCCCCCCCCCCCCCCCCCACCCCCCCCCCCCCCCCACCCCCCCCCCCCCCCCCCCCCCCCCCCCCCCCCCCCGCCCCCCCCCCCCCCCCCCCATCGCCCCCCCCCCCCCCCCGGCTACATTTCACCCCCCAACAACATTGCTAATAATCTTAGGTAGTTAAGGAAAATGTAGAACCAACCATGACTTTCCACCCTGTGGAGATTGGGCTTTACTCTTTACTCTTTACAACATGGTGAGCAGGTAAGAACCACACTCTCCTCAGAATTCTAATAATTTGTTCAGTAGTAGACATTTTGTGCATCGAGACCTGCTGGCAGATGTGTAAAGCTCTTGTGTTTCTACTTATTTACCACCCCCACCTCCCTGGAATTTAGTCCTCCAGCCACCGCTGCATCTAGTCAAACTTCATGGTTTCGTACTGGCAGGATGGCCTAGTGTCACAATCCTGCTACTGAAGTTTATCCCGGAGGTCATAGGAAGCCATTTGCTAAACCCGGAATCTGAAGTAATTTCCTAGCACTAACCTCTGACCCATGTCTGTTTTGAAAGCAAGGCTCGATGTTTTTCAGCAGCAGAGAGCAGCTGATGCAGTGATTCGATTACAGATCTCCTTGATGAGATGGATTTTACATATGTGACCGTAAAGCGAATGCCTGACTTTGCACTTAATTTCACGAGTTGCTTTTGAAAGTAGGCCCTACTAAATGTTTTTAGTTAACACACTTTGTCTTTAGCACTCATGACCTCTGGCCTGACCCCTGCTACCAAACCGCCTTTGGCTCAATTACTTCAGAAAATGGAAAACGACTATATATTACTACCAGAGAATATGTTATTGACATCAATAAGATATTCTCTGTCACTGCTTTCACTTTGACTATGTCTACATTTAGAACCAACCTCATATTCTTAAAAGGCAGAAAGTCGATTCTGTGCAACAAGGCGAAACATCATGAGTAAATGTTTGGATGTAAGCCGATTGTCATTACCAAGACTTTTGGCTGATTAGATTCTGCTTTTGCATCACAAGACTGGTAATTAAATGTGGTAGAGCTTCCTAGGTAAAAGAATGGTATATGATATGAATAGATCCAATGCCTCGATAGCATAAATAATCTAATTAGCGCCAGGGCATTAATGCAACGTACTCGAAGAGCACTAAAAACTAACGTTGTACCAGGTTATTGAAAATATTTTTTAGAAGGAGCGACTGTTTCAGTCAGAAAGTTTAGCTTTTATTTATGAGATCTTTCATGAGTACTATAGGAAAAAACTGTCACAAACAAAGATCCACCTAAGAAAGATAATCGAGTAGGCTCTCTTCTATACGTATTTCGTGCTCTTGGCATTTACAAAGGTGAAAAGCTTTAACTCTGTATATGCGCAGTTTATTGTGTGGATATTGTGCAGTTCGTTGTGGTTTTGCAAACAACTGTTGTCTGTCTATTTTCAAAACTTAATGGATTTTGCGGTTTTGTCATCGCATTCAATCGAAGATGACTAATTCAGAGAATCGTCGATGTCTATGGCTTTCTGCTCTGACCTTAAGCAGTAAGGGCTTTAGAGAGTCCGTTATGCAAAGCTGGAGTCGATAATACCTTAAATCAGATGGGTGTGTATTGAGGGAACTGAAGGGAGAGCGGAACAAAATATGTTATTCTTTGTATACGTGTGTAAAGAAACTTGGTTTGGGATACATTGACTTAGCTTCGAGAACATCGCCTACAAATGCCCACAACGACGCCGAAAATGCACAAACCATAACCATGGGTGCAGATCGCTGTAAGAATGGGGAGGGGCACTAGGATTAAACGTGGATATATATTGATTTTTCCGAGCCCAAAAGCCGGGGGATAAAGCAGCTGTTGTTCCTCCATCCTGAAATGTGAGGGGGATAGTCCCCCGTCCCCGCAGAATTTACGCCCATGCCCACAATATACTGTACTAGGCAGGTAGTTGTATTATGCTTAGGTGGTATTTAAAGTACCTCTATTTAACCCTATTCTTGTCGCAGAGGGGGTGGATCTCATGCCCCCTTATCAAAATCATTCCTGTCGTTCACACACACGCCTGACGTTTACTTTCATCATATAAATGCCACCAAATAGCGGTAGTTGGATGCTTAAAAGTTTTCACTATCTGTTGACACTTTGCGTTTGAAAAGTTGTAGTGCAGTTGAAAAGCAGCCAAAAACTTAACTACAAACGGCTACTTTTATGGTCAACTTGCACATTTCAGCAAGGGCTGGTTAAATTTAGTGCCAATTATTTCTATCTCTGCTTTCTTTAACACGAACTTTATACAAGCAAATGGTTTTTAATAGCCTACTATCCGAAAATGGCTAGATATTAAGACAAATTGAAAATAACACAAAATCGTACCAAAATATCATGTTGACTAGTATCCTTAAAATAGTATTGAGAAAATTTGACGCAATGGCCCAAGAGTAGTAGTGCAGTCACAAAAGGAACAGGCTCTTATATTCCTGATGGTACTTGGTTCCTGACTCCTTTCCTAAAGCTTTGTGGGACTCTAATATTTTGCTTTTTGAACCGACTGTTTTAAAAATGATCTTAAACAAAATGTATGCTAAGACCTAAAGATTTTAAGTAATTTTTATCAAATTTGTATATCTATATATATATATATATATATAGATATACAAATTTGATAAAGATTACTTAAAATCTTTAGATCTTAGCATACAT